>JZKD02S1770118.1:15228-35159 GCA_000966675.3 Picea glauca
GAGGTACCTGCAGTGTTGATCACTCCAAGTTGTACAAGCTTATCTTCTTCTCTAATCAAAGAAGCACAAAAGGACTCAAGAGTGGGTTTTACATAAGCTTTCCCTAGAGCCTCTTCATGGCATAAAAGGTAGATACAAACACATAATATGCACTACCTAGCTTAGAAAGAATAAGATATATGCAACGTTGTTCCTCCATTACTATCTTACATTCTTCACATAAAATTCTGAGTGTTTTAAACTTAGATAGATAGTCTCTAAGGAAAGAAAAATCACTTGGACTCAAGCTCAATATTTGATTTTCTAACTGTTGTGCTCGAATAATATTGAGTTTACCAAACACAGATTCAATCGTGTTCCAAGCTTCTTCGGGGTCATCAATTCCTTGAAGGTTGTACCTTAAATCAAAAGAGATGGACATTCTGATTAGTCCACGTGCTTCATCATTCCTATTATCCCATTTGGCTTTCTTATCATCATCAGTGGGTGTTGTTTCCTTTCCCAAGGTAATCCGGTACATGCCTTTACTTCTTAATAAATCTTTCATATGGGATTTCCATTGGAAGTAGTTGTTGTTGGTAAGGAAGACATTACTTGTAGAATCCATATTAAATATGAAGATAATGCAAATTTAAAAACTGAAACTAATGATCTGGATGGAAATATCTCGAAAAGTTATGCGGTTTTAAAAAAAAGGGCACTAAAAATGGACTTCCGATGTGAGAGTTATGCCCTTTTTAAAAAAGGCATAAACGGTAACCAAATAACCACATGATAGGGTAAGCTACTTTATAATGTGACCCACTTTTATAAAGAGAAGTGGGGATCACTTTTATAATGATGTTGCCTTATAACAGAAAAGTTGCATGATAAATAAATAACTTTAAAATAAATATAAAGCTACTTATAGTGATTCACTTTTATATTTGAAGTGAAATGCACTTTACAATTTTTAACATGAACTTTTTCAAAAAAAGTAACAAAAGAGAGACTTGAACTCAAGACCTCTTACTTAATAAGGCAAGTTTTAACCAAATGGTCTAGAAAAACATATTGTAATGTTCAAAAGGAGGATTGGGGGTGTTGTTGTTGTTGTTTTGGAAGACGGCCTTGGAGAGCATGCTAAAAAAAAACTCTTTTCGCACAAGAAAAAAAATTTGCTTCTCGATGACAACAAGGGTTAGATCTCGGTTAGCTTACCCAGAAGATGCACCTTTTCCTATTTGTTTCTGATTTTACGAAATTGCACAGGGCGTGGGGAAAAGAGAATACACAGATCTAAAAGAGTAGCAACTCAGAAATAAAAAATACAAACTGAAATAAAATCAAAATAAAACTTTGCATAAATTTTAAAAAAATGCGTATTCAGGGTTTATACCTTTGGATCTGACTGTAATGGTTGTATCTTGGGAAAACGGAAACATTTTTGAGTAAAAAAAAAAGTGTTCATGAATGAAAAGAGTGCTATGGATGCAATGGAACAATCCTCTAAGCCCATAAATGTACGAAAATGCTAGAAAATGGAGATGAGGAAACTCGACTTCACGATCTCGATTTACAACAGGAGCGGGTCTTCAAATAGGCTCTGATACTATGTTCGACAACACAGTTATTCCAACAGAGGACGAACAACTTCAGTAACCACTCACATAACTATATCAAAGATCAACACATCGATGTTTTCAAGTGGTAAAACCCCTAAGGGGAAACATCCACGGCCCTAGCCAACACGACCACTTGGAGCAGTTTATTAATGCAAAGAAAAATATTACATAGAGATTTTACAAGAGATTTTCTCACAATCAATCATCGGCAAATAACCCTCCATGCTCTTTAAATAGAGATCATGGACCAATCGGGTGTTAAGCCACGGATCAATGGCTATTAAGATCGAGGAGAGTATGAACCATCAGATCACTTTATGTCGGGAACATATCGTGACCGTCAGATTTCCTAACTACAAATGCATACTAATGCATACTAAAGAAACACACTTTTACCTGACATATTAGACCAAGTAGATCTTTTTTTTTTTTTTTTAAGTAAAAAAAAAGTGAAGGGTCCTATTTATATTACTATTTCATGTTTACAGAGTTTGGTAATCCCGCCAACTGTCCTGCCTACTAAGAGGAAATCAAGACAGTTGACCTTATGATGCCATTTGTCTTCTAACAAACAAAAAAATTCCAGGCTGTCGTCCTGCCCGGAGGAAACCAGTACGCACAACCATGAAGTATTCAGTCCAACTTCTAACATTCTAGTTGCTAACATAGCTATAGTCTACTGCTAAGAGAAAATTGTAAAATAGAAACATTCTCATGACCTTTTAACCAAGCGACTCGCCCTCATCATCCTTCTTCCACCATCTTGCTGGAATCGCATAAGCTTGCGCGCAGGTAGGGCACTGTAGATGTGGGATGCTCTAGAGTACACTGCATAAATCATGTCGAGGCGATGGCCGATTTGAATGACTTTGAAGATTTGGTCATCCACCATACTGCGAGTTTCGAAGAGTAGCTCGAGATAACCCAGATTGAGGTGTGGAGGCTGGTCTTCCCAATCCTCCTGGACAATGGAGTGGGGATGTGGCCCTTGGGCATGGATTCCCTCCATTTCTATAGTGGCTCTGCTATTCTGGCCTTCTGGCTGTCTATTCTGCCAAGTTGTTGGCTCTAGGGGTGGTCTTCTTGTTGGGTTAACCTTCTCGTCACCGCTACCTGACAATTCTTCCTAGACATAGCAGATGGTGAAGTCCTCTGTCCGTTCTTCTTCGTTGTGTCTGTGAGAGGTTCTGGTAGCTAGAAGCTTGGTCTCATTTCCAAATTCCAAGGGATGATTCCAATTGTCTGGGACAATGAAGAGGAGGTGTTCAGGATAATATAGGATGGGTTCATCTGGAACAACCTCCTCCACGTACACCATGGGTGGCGTTCTGTGTCTCCCCTGTTCCCTGGTTTCTCGAGCAGATGCTAGAGCCAATGCTCGCTCAAATTTCTTCTGCCACTTTTTGTGAGAATCATAGGCATACCACGTCGTTCCTCTGTGAGGCCATCCTCATGCTCTTGGCATATGAAGGGGCTGAGCTATGGCTGAGATATTGACGAAGAGATTATCCCTACTCCAAAATTCCACAAGTTGAATTTGCGAATGCATTGCATAACCATCCAAGCATCTGATAAGGGTTAGTTTGATAGTGACCATGCCAGCCATTAAGGATGAGTGCTTAATGATTTGGTATACTATTCCCTTCATGCACTTGAGGGGACTCGTCAACTGGTTAAGACTGTGCAGGCGTCCTTCCATCATAAATGTTGAGAGGATGGGAGGCGGTGGCCATTATTTATGGCATTGCCCGACTCATTGCTACTTGGCCTACCTGCTCAATGTGGCACCCCATCCGGGGGTTGGAGATATTTGTTGGCTAAAGCTTGACATTGATATGAGATGTATGAGTCTTCAGATGTGTAAACTTCCCAGTAGAAGTGGTCTATCTCCTTAGTTACTACTTCATTTTCCAGGTAGTCCGCTACTTTGTTTGCATCTCTCTTCACGTGGGAGGGTATGATGTTGAGTTTGGTGCTAAGTAGGTTTCCAAAGTCCTCTAACATCCCTGAGAGTCGCCAACTGGGTGAGACGTGCAGAGGTTGCGCACCATGTAGGATCTTGGTGATTAGTTGGAGGACGATTTGTGAGTCTCCCTCCAGGATTATCTTGCGATGGTGTCTATCAATTGTTGTTAGGAGGCCTCGCAGAAGGCCTGATAGTTATATTATGTTGTTTGTTGTTTCCCCCAGGTAGCTTGCTACTAGGCAGAGGATATGCCCATTGGAGTTTCGGAGTGTGGCTCCATAACCTGCTGGTCCTAGGTTTCCTTTGGAGGCCCCATCGAAGTTGATTTTAATGAAGTCTCCTGGGGGAGGGGTCCAGGTGGTTGGGCTGTTGTGCTGGCGTTTGGATGTTTCCATCGTCAATTGATTGATTAGGTTGGTTTCCATATTTGGAGTATGTGTTTCTCTTCTGGATTGCAGTTTGAGTCCTCTGTTTTCCAGGATTTTCTCCTAATTATTTCCTTGACCAGTGAGGCTATTTTTTCCCAAGTTGCGTCCGATGTGGAGGCTTTGGAATGAAAGATTCTTTTGTTTCGTTCCTTCCATATTTTCCAAAGAATGAATACTGGTAGTATTTTCCAGATGTGATTCATTATAGGATTGTTATAGGTGATCGAGTCCCAGTTTTCAATCGTATCACTGATGCTGCTCCTGTTTTGATTGGCTCGTCGCATTATTTGAGCTCCTTGGTCCTAGATCCTTTGACTAAAAGGGCAATTGTTGAAGAGATGCTCTTTCGTTTCCTCTTGCTGGTGACATAGGACGCAAATTGAGGGGCCAATGAAGCCTCATTTCCTGAGTTTGTCCTAGGTTAGGACTCTATTATGTGCGACTAGCCAAAGGAAGGTAGACACCTTGGGCCAGAGTGTAGGGTTCCAGACTTTGTTCCAAGGGTTTTCCTTGGTCTGATTCTGGTAGTTTCCTTGTAGATAGTAGGCTTCCTTGACTGAGAAGTTTCCAATTGTTGAGTGTCCCCATCTCAGGATGTTCGGGCCTTCTCTGGAGGGGATTTTCCATTGGCTAGCATAATGTTTCCAGTCTTGCAGGTTTAGGTTCTCCAGGGTCCCTAGATCTTGATTAGAGGTTTTCCAGAGTCGCCAATTCATTCCATGTTCCTCAGGTTTCCAGAGGTCTTTCACCTTTAGAAGAGCATCCTGATTTAGAGCCTGTATTAGGGGGTTTATCTCTTCCAGGTCACTAAGGGGTTTGAGTTGCTGCCAAGATTCCTACCAGAATAGAGTGCTTTCTCTATTTTGTATTTCCCAAAAAGCATGGTTTTGTATCAGGTTTCTGTTTTGCCAAGCTGTGTTCCAAATATTATAGCCTTGTATTTTGGTGTTTTGTTGAATGAGTTGGTTCTCTAGTGTGAGGGGGGCGTACTTCTACTTCCAAATTTGTGCCCATAGAGCTGTTGGCATTTTTAACCATCTCCATCATATTTTGGCTCCCATTACTTGATTGAGTTTCCTGAGGTCGGGAAGCCCCAACCCTCCTATGCTTTTGGGTGTACATATTTTTTACCACCCTACCAACACCCATTTTTTGTTGGGTTGATGGTCGTTCCAAAGGAAGTTTCTTTGGAAGTTCCATATGGATCTGATGACTTGCTTAGGGGCCGCTAGAGTAGTGAAGAGATAGGTGGGTAAGGTCTGAAGAACCGACTTGAGAAGGACTAACCTGGCTGCAATGTTAAGTAGTCTGAAGGTCCATTTGCTCAACCTGTTGGAGATAGACAGAAGAAGGTTGTCCCAGGAGATGGATCTTGCTGCTGCCCCCATAAGAGGAATGTCGAGGTAGTTGGATGGAAGGGAGCTCTTGGGTATTCCCAAGAGTTTGGAGATGTGAAACTGGACAGCTACCGGAGTGTTGAAAAAGTAAAGTTTGCAAATGCTTCTGTGAAGTTTGAAAGGATGGAGTTGAGTTTGTTGGCCTCTCTGGATGTTGGGGATTTCATGAGTAGGGTGTCATCAACAAATTGACTCTGTGAGGGTGCTGGTTGGATGTTGTGCAGTGGTAGACATTTAAGAGATCCCTCTATGATTGTCGCTTTCATATAGCATCCCAGTCCTTCCGCCATAAGCACAAACATGAAGGGCGAGAGAAGGTCACCTTGTCTGATACCCCGAGACAGAGAGAAGGGTTGGGAAGGAACCCCATTAACTAGGATTGAGAAGAAGGTAGAGGAGGTAAGGTTTAAGATCCAGTTCACCCAATGTTGATCGAAGCCAAAGGAGTCTAAGATGGCCCAAAGGTATTTCCAACTTGCTTTATCAAAATCTTTTGAGAGATCAAGTTTGATTAATATACCAGGAATTTTTGTTGACCTGAGAGAATGGATGACCTCATGAGAAAGAATGACGCTGTACATAATTTGTCTTCCCTCCACGTACCCTGCTTGTTCCTTGGAGATGACAAAGGTCAGAATGGGTTTAAGGTGATTTTCCACCACTTTTGTTATGATTTTGTAGATCACGTTGCAGAGAGTAATAGGTCTGAACTGTTTGGGATTTGTGACTCGTTCCTCTTTTGGTATGAGGGTGAGGAAGGTCACGTTGAGGGACAGAAGGACTTGGCCTAAGGTGCGCGATTCCTCAACAACCTCCCAAACCTCTGTTCTTACTAGATCCCAGCAATGGTGGAAGAAGTCGGTGGTGAAACCATCTGGCCTAGGGGCCTTTCTTGGGGGAATGGCTTTTACATATTGATCTACCTCCTCTTGGTTGATAGGTCGCATGAGGGCTGCGTTTTGTTCTGGAGTCACCATAGAAGGTATATGCTTCGTTACTCATTTGATGGTTGCTATCCTGTCCTCCTTGGCGTCCATTAAGAGATCCTGGTAGTAGTTGTTGAGCTCTACTTCTATTTGGGTGTGCTCTCGGATTGGATTTCCCTGGCCATCCTCCAGTTGAGTGATTATGTTAATATGTCTTATGTGTATCATTGCTCTATGGAAAAATTTTGTGTTTTTTCCCCCCTCTTTGAGCCATTGAACCCCGGAATTCTGTCTCCAGAAAATTTCCTCTTGCCTTTTCCTTTCTTCTAACTGCACTTGGAGCTCCTCCTCCTCTTTCATTAGTTCAGCTGTTTGAGTTCCTGAGATGAAGGTTTTTTGTATCTCCATCAATTTTATTTCTATGTCTTGCATACTTTGAAAAATATTGCCGAAGGTGTTTTTGTTCCAGAGCTTCAGCAACTGCTTGAAGTTTTTGAGGCGTTGCTGAAATTTGTACATGCTTGTGCCATGATCTATTTTTGCATGAGCCCACCAGGTCTTTGCAAGCTGGTGAAAGTTCGGATGTGAGAGCCAAAATTTCTCAAATCGGAAGGGTTTGTATTTGGGTGTTGCCCCTGTTTCTAGGCTGAAGGGGATTGACCAATGGTCTGATCCTACTTTGGGGAGAATGAGACTTTCCATGTAGGGGTCTTCTTCCATTATCTCTTCAGCTATGAGGAAATGATCCAGTGCTAATTTCCTGATCTATGGTTGGACCAGGTGAAGGTGCCATTGTTGTTTTCAATGTCTACTAGCTTTAACTGGTCAATGAGGGTTTTGAACTTACCGTTGTCTTGTTCAAGTCGTTTTCTCCCTCCTATTTTTTCTTCAAGCGACAAGATCATGTTGAAATCACCTCCTAAGATCCAGTTGGAAGTGGTCAGCAAGGTTTTGATGAAGCTTAGCCATTCCAAAAGTTTTTCTTTTTCCTGTTGACTTTGGGGTCCGTATACATTTGTGACAGTCCCCATTTGGTTTGAGCCTGTGATCTCGAAGTGGGTCATTATTGTGCCTATGGTGGAAAACAATCTACTCAAGGAGACATTGCAAGGGTTGCAAAAAATGGCCAGACCTCCTGAGGCCCCTGTGGAGTCTATTAGAATAAAGTCACATATTCTCCAAATGCGTTGGAAGATGTTTTCATCTTCTGCCCCTGGGCATTTTGTTTCCTGTAACATTAGAATGTCTGGGTTTTCTACTTTGATGCAGTTTCATAGGATCCTTTGTTTGGATCGACCATTGAGTCCTCTAATGTTCCAGGTGATGATCTTCATCATTAAGAGGGTGGGGTTGGGTGGAGGTACCCCTCCGAGAGCTTGTGAGTCTACCTTGAGTTGATCATGAGGTTACCCTCCTCCTTGATGAGTTGATGTACTGGTTTCTGCCCTCTTCTTTTGTTCTCTCTCAACACATTTTTTGAATTTGAACCAAACTCTGTAGCTATACCTAAACGAGCTGTGGATCCTGTTGAGGAGTCAAGAAAGACTTTGTGGAATTTTTGAAGTTGCTCTTCAGAAAGTGTATGTATATCCTTTTGGTTGAGGGCCTCCTCAAGTTTTTCTAAGTCGATGTCTGCCAGATCTCTATCGTCCAGATGCATTGCGATGTCTTCATATGCATCTCCTTTCTCCTCTGGTTGGGGTTCACAACTTGGATTGGGCGGGGCAGATTTTTGGTTCTTACCTTTGGTCTGAAGCGAATCTTTGTGCGGGTCTTGGATGGCTTCATCTTTCAGTAGCTGGTTCAGGATCTCATAGGATTTTTTGGTCGAGATCTATGATTTGGGGTCAGGGTTCTGCTTTCTTGGAGGGTTTTTCTTTCTGGCCGTGACAATGGTGAAGCCATTGCACTGTGCGGTGTCACTTAGTTTGGTAGCTTTCTTGTTTAGAGGGCAGTCTCTGAAGAGGTGACCATGTTCGTGACATTTTCTGTAGCGAAAAGGGATGTGTTCATAGTCCAGAGTTTGCTGCCAGTCTTCGTCCTAGTATTCCAGTGTTACTGCTCCTAGTAGGGCTTTGGAGATGTTCATGTAAGAAAAGATTCTGGTGTATGAGGTGTATTTCCTCTGCTTTGTGGCTTCTGAGGTTTTGACGTAATGGCCCACTGTATTTCCTATTCCCATGAGGATCTCCTTGATCAGAATCTAGACCAGGGGTCTAAAATTTGCTCAATTTTCAAAGTGCTCAGAATGTAATGAAAATGGTGCCATCGCGTCCGTCTCGTTCTCTTGATTCTGATGGTATATTTAATTTCGCAAACGGAGTCCGTATGGAGAAGTTATCGCGATCTGTTCGCCGGGCCAAACAGGCAAAATTTTGATGCTGACTGGGCAGGCCGTACAGCTGACGTGGTAGGCCGTACAACTGACGTGGCAGGCCGTACAACTGGCGTGGATGTCTGTACAGGACACGTGGTGGCTCCAGGTGATGCCACGTGTCATGTGGTTTTGGGATTTTTGGCATGCAGTTTGACCAATTGGGAAGTGACACGTGTCACCACCGGATGGGTGACACATGGCACATGATGACATCAACATTGATGTGGCGACCGTACGTTGATGTGGGCTAATCGACATTTGGCACGTGGCAGGTGATGTGGCAATCGGTGATTGGTTGCAACTGGGCGAATTATGTTGGGACACGTGGCATATTTCGGGCGAATTGTAGGGTGCCACGTGGCCCAATCAAGGGCTTCCACGTGGCACCCTGGGTTTGACTAAGTTGGTCCATTTATTAAAACTTTTGGAGGCCGAGGGGTTCGACCCTCGGACCTACCACTTTGCAATGTTTTAACATAGCTCACTTACCAACGCGTCATTTGATATTTCTTATTATGAAAACATATTTAAAATTATTTATGTTTAAATTTATGAAAGTTGGCGCGGGGGTAGGGCTGGGGCTTAGCCCCATCCCTCGGGTTCGGTGGTCGTCCACATGACCAAGCTTATTCAAAAAGCATGCGGTGGATTGTTTAAACTGTATATAGCCCCCGGTCATACATTATATTCACAGGACCCTACCCCGTTTCAAACGGCGCGCGCGGGAGGATTTAACATTTAATCCATACGATTTTATAACCATTCATATGACCTTTGTTCATTGGTTTTGGCGCGCGCGGGAAATTGTCAAACATATGACCACGCCAGTGTGTATGCCACCGACGGTTTGATTTATGTGCGCGGTTTAAAAGTGATTACAGCCACGGATTTGGTTACATTTATATGACCAATGCATATGTGTCGTTTCCAATGGCGCGGTTAGATTATATGGAGCGCGTTTGTGACCTAGCCCAGTTCCATCCGTATTTTACACGCGGGTTATATTGTGTTTAAACAGTCATATGGACTATGCACCCGACACATGTCAACTCTTGGGTTAATCCTGGAACGGCTAGCCTTTTTAAGCACGGGGTGTGGCCACATGGCCCCCCATGCGCCCAACACCTCCGACTTGGGGGGGCATTAGTTCCGTTAACTAATCGACAATTTGCACCATTTTTGGGAACGCGCGTGGGCGCTAGGTTTTGGAGGCGAAAACGCTCAGAAGCCAAGTTTAGTTTTGGCAGAGTGCAGAATGGCGAACAGGACAGCAAGCTTGAAGGGCAAAAATGGCAGAGGCCATAACTTTTTGAGTTTTTGACCAAATCAGGTGCTGTAAAATCCCAGCTAGGGGTTTTTGGACGTTCTGAGTCCATTGGTGAGGTTTTCACAGGCATTTGAAGAGCCCATTTGCAGGTTTTTGCACATTTGAATCTTGAGGAAGCTCCATGAAGATTAAAGCCCTCATTGTTTGAGGCATTGCTCTGATGAGCACATATTCATTTTCTGAGACTGAATAGTCATTTCTGACTGTTTATTATGCTCTGAACACATTGGGATAGGTTGCAGGTCCATTGGAGGACTTCTATAGGTATTTTTGCCTCATTCAAGTTCAGGGAAGCTTGGAGGCCACATGTAGGAGAGTTCATTGTTGGATGAGCCATTGTCCATTTGCAGAGTTTTTACAGTCATTTTTGGGGTTTTTATGTATTCTGAATCCAATGGTACAGTCTGTACATTCATTGGAGTTGAGCAGCAGCTTGTAACGAGAATTTGACAGATTAATCCCAAAGAGCCAAGTCCATTGAAGGAGGCTCAAGGAGACGTAGCCCAGAGAGGGGTGAACTCCTTTATCATCTTACTGTTGTTGTGAGTTTACTGTGTTATTTGTTGCATTCTATATTGCTGTACATTGGTTTATAACACATATTTCTTCATTTAAAATAACTTTCCTCACACATAAACATGGCAAAGAAGAACCAAGAACTTAACACATAAACTATCTTGCCTATTTTAACACATGAAGCAAGGCCCTGTTAAGATTTATTTTATGAGGTAGAGGGTGCTTTCATAGCATAACAAGTTAGCCTTCTATTTTCAGATCAGATGGTATCAGAGCACAGTTTATTTTTCTCATGTATTTTCCAATGTTAGCTTGAGTTGTAGCTATTGGTATTGTGCAAGATTGTGTTGAAGTTTGTTACTTTGCAAGTATGGAGGATTCTTTAAGCATGGATAGTTCTCCTACATCTTCCAAATCTAAGTTCTTTGATAAAGAAATGTTTAATGCATTGCTAACCATGAAGGATATGGTGCAAGAGTTGTGGAAAGATAGGGAAGAGAGCATGGACCTTCAAGAGCAGATGAGGGCCTTGAAGGAGGAGAAACACCAACTTCTTGAAAAGTTGCAGGAGATGGAGAATCAACTCCATGAAGCCAAATAAACCCTTACCAAGTACATGCATGACCATGAGGTATGTAATGTTAGTTTATCTTCAAAATCTTCTGAAGAAGAATGCTTTGGTGTTTTTGAAAATCACACAAAGGGAATAGGGTCCAAGTTAATGTTAAAAATGGGCTATGAAGGTAAAGGGTTAGGCAAGAATGCACAAGGAATTATTGAGCCTATTGTTGTTGAAAAGAGACCTAATTATTGTGTTCTTGGTTATGAAAGAATTGTTGAAACAAATTCCAAGGTTGAGGAAACTAATGAAAAAGTTTCAAGCACAATTTTTGTTTCAAGTTCACCTCCTCAAGAAGGTTTTCAAGGTGAAAGTTCAAGAACTTTGGTTGAAAGTTCAAACTCTTCAGCATGCAAGACTTGTATCCAAGATGAATGCAAAGGTGTGCAACAAAAAGGTTGTGACAGCCATGAGGACAAGAGCAGATTTGAGAGTCTTCAAAAGAGAGCTTGTGACACTTCCAATTCACCTCCTCAAAGCAGCAAAAAAGGTGAATGTTTAAGGTATAAATCTGCCTTTAATTATGTTGCTTTTGATTATGTTAAGCATAAGAAATCTGCATGTAACAATGGAAAAAGACCATGTACATTTTGTGGTTTATATAACCATCGTGTTTCAAAGTGTTGGAAAAGAAAGTCCATTTACAGGAAACTTTCCAAGCAAAGGCAACATGAGGAGAAGATGCAAAAGATTTGCATTCATTGTCAGAAGAGGGGTCATCTCATTGACAAATGTTGGACATTGCATCCAACCTCTCATCCACGGCACAAGAAGCAGTTGGGTGAAAAGATTGACAAGAATGGAAGAGGAGATTCCATCATTGAAGTGGGTCAAGATGATTCACAAGAAGAAGAAGTTCAGCAGAAGGATTCGCCATTGAGTTGGCTTGGTAAGAAATGGATTGATTTCTTGCGTAAGTAAGGCTTTCATTCTTTTTGCAGTAGATGCACATTTCAGCCTTATCTTTTCATTTTGTTGAAGTTTGAGAAGTGGCAGCAGTTTGTCATCATTTGGTAGAGGCAAGTTTGCATGTGAATGCATTTATTTTTGAATGCATACTTGGGTTATACCACCTCATTCAAGAACATGTAAAAGAGGGGTATGCTGTCCATTTTATTACAGCCACATAAACTTTTCATTTTCATCTCTTTAGTACCCACATGCTTTGGGTTTAAGCACCTATGTTTCTACAGGAAGGAGAGTTTAAGAAGCTATGCACATGCATTTGATTTCGTGCGTGCATAATCAATGAACTTGATGTTAGTTCATCATGGATGAGTCATGATTGTAGCATGATTGTTTATCATGTCTTTAGACTTGTCATTTTGGATGGTTGACATGTTTTACATGAGGCTYGACTTGTGTCGATTTTGCTTRACGACTGTGTWTGTCGTTCATRKTTCTYGACTTRTGTTKAGTCRATKGTGTTGGWTGWCTTGTAAGTCATTTTGAGTACATTGAGATGGAGGATAACACCATGTGCTTTGATGAAGCACAAGATGCGACAGTTGCTTGAAGAGCAAAAAGACTTTGCTGTCTTTATTTTTCAGTCTTGTATCAATTTATTTTCAAGATTGATGGTTTTCTTGGCTTGTGACAAGATGTCGCAGGAAAATTTGCAGCCATTTGAGAGCGGATTGTTGACGCCAAAGAAGTTCACATGAGGGACTTGATTCTCAGTGGGAAGGCTGGCAGTCTTCCAATTGCAGAGAGAACAGTGGGTCAGCAGCAGCCAGAGAGCAGTGGTTGAGTGACATAGCCAGTTGTAGTGCAAGGCATGTCAAGGTACCCAGGTGATTGTCGAAAAGTCTTTTCAAGTAGAATCAATTGATATAACTTGAAAGAAGAAGAGTATTGAAGCTCAGATCGATAATTATAAGCTTTTGTGGGTCCAAAAGCCTTTCAGTGGGAAGGCGTGATCAGAATCTGGACCAGGGGTCTAAAATTTGCTCAATTTTCAAAGTGCTCAGAATGAAACGAAAATGGTGCCATCGCGTCCGTCTCGTTCTCTTGATTCCGGTGGTATATTTAATTTCGCAAACGGAGTCCGTATGGAGAAGTTATCGCGATCTGTTCGCCGGGCCAAACAGGCAAAATTTTGATGCTGACTGGGCAGGCCGTACAGCTGACGTGGCAGGCCGTACAGCTAACATGGCAGGCCATACAACTGGCATGGATGTTCGTACAAGACGCGTGGCAGCTCCAGGTGATGCCATGTGTCATGTGGTTTTGGGCTTTTTGGCATGCAGTTTGACCAATTGGGAAGTGACACGTGTCACCACTGGATGGGTGACACGTGGCACATGATGATGTCAGCATTGACGTGGAAACCGTACGTTGACGTGGGATAATCAGCGTTTGACACGTGGCAGGTGATGTGGCAATCGGTGATTGGTTGCAACTGGGCGAATTATGTTGTGACACGTGGCATCTTTCGGGCGAATTGTAGGGTGCCACGTGGCCCAATCAAGGGCTGCCACGTGGCACCCTGGGTTTGACTAAGTTGGTCCGTTTATTAAAACTTTTGGAGGCCGAGGGATTCGACCCCCGGACCTACCACTTTGCAATGTTTTAACATAGCCCACTTACCAACGCGTCATTTGATATTTCTTATTATGAAAACATATTTAAAATTATTTATGTTTAAATTTATGAAAGTTGGCGCGGGGGTAGGGCTGGGGCTTAGCCCCAGCCCTCGGGTTCGGTGGTCACCCACATGACCAAGCTTATTCAAAAATCACGCGGTGGATTGTTTAAACTGTATACATCCCCCGGTCATACATTATATTCACAGGACCCTACCCCGTTTCAAACGGCGCGCGCGGGAGGATTTAACATTTAATCCATACGGTTTTATAACCATTCATATGACCTTTGTTCATTGGTTTTGGCACGCGCGGGCAATTGTCAAACATATGACCACGCCGGTGTGTATGCCACCGACAGTTTGATTTATGCGCACGGTTTAAAAGTGATTACAACCACAGATTTGGTTACATTTATATGACCAATGCATATGTGTCGTTTCCAATGGCGTGGTTAGATTATATGGAGCGCGTTTGTGACCTAGCCCAGTTCCATGTGTATTTTACACGCGGGTTATATTGTGTTTAAACAGTCATACGGACTATGCGCCCGACACATGTCAACTCTTGGGTTAATCCTGGAACGACTAGCCTTTTTAAGCGCGGGGTGTGGCCACATGGCCCCTCATGCGCCGAGCACCTCCGACTTGGGGGGGCATTAGTTCCGTTAACTAATCGACAATTTGCACCATTTTCGGGAACGCGCGTGGGCGCTAGGTTTTGGAGGCGAAAACGCTCAGAAGCCAAGTTTAGTTTTGGCAGAGTGCAGAATGGCGAACAGGACAGCAAGCTTGAAGGGCAAAAATGGCAGAGGCCATAACGTTTTGAGTTTTTGACCAAATCAGGTGCTGTAAAATCCCAACTAGGGGTTTTTGGACGTTCTGAGTCCATTTGTGAGGTTTTCATAGGCATTTGGAGAGCCCATTTTCAGGTTTTTCACATTTGAAGCTTGAGGAAGCTCCATGAAGATTAGGGCCCTCATTGTTTGAGGCATTGCTTTGATGAGCACATATTCATTTTCTGAGACTAAATAGTCATTTCTGACTGTTTATTATGTTCTGAACACATTGGGATAGGTTGCAGGTCCATTGGAGGACTTCTATAGGTATTTTTACCTCATTCAAGTTCAGGTAAGCTTGGAGGCCACATGTAGGAGAGTTCATTGTTGGATGAGCCATTGTCCATTTGCAGAGTTTTTACAGTCATTTTTTGGGTTTTTATGTATTCTGAATCCAATGGTACAGTCTGTACATTCATTAGAGTTGAGAAGCATCTTGTAACGAGCATTTGACAGATTAATCCCAAAGAGCCAAGTCCATTGAAGGAGGCTCAAGGAGACGTAGCCCAGAGAGGGGTGAACTCCTTTATCATCTTACTGTTGTTGTGAGTTTACTGTGTTATTTGCTGCATTCTATATTGCTGTACATTGGTTTATAACACATATTTCTTCATTTAAAAGAACTTTCCTCACACATAAACATGGCAAAGAAGAACCAAGAACTTAGCACATAAACTATCTTGCCTATTTTAACACATGAAGCAAGGTCCTGTTAAGATTTATTTTATGAGGTAGAGGGTGCTTGCATAGCATAACAAGTTAGCCTTCTATTTTCAGATCACTCCTCTAGCCAGAAATCTTGTGGTAAGGAGTAGAGGTGGATCCAGACGGGGGCCATTGTGAAGTCTTCCTTGTCTGGGCTGAATCTTTCCATCCAAAAACACAGGAATAACCCTGTCGAGTTATAGAAATACGGCCCATTCTCAAAGATTCGATCTTTGTCTTCTGGGTTGTACAAAATGATTGTGAAGAAGCCCTTGGAGTTGAGTTGGACCTCATAGTCCCCTTTGGGATTCCACTAGTGCTTTATCCACCTGTTCAGATCTCGCACGGATGGCCACAGGCCCAAAAAATTTCCAATGAGGGCATGCTCGCTCATAAATTGTGTGTGTTCCCCCACTCTTGTTGAGATGATGATGTATCTTGGCATCTTATCGGTTTGTGGGATAAATTTACTAGGCTCCCATCTACGAGGTTCTTTTGGATGGGATGTACTAGCTTCCACATCCATTTCCTTCAGGAGTCCGTGCTCTCTGGCGAGAAGTTGGTCACGCAGTTGCAGTGGCGGCTCAAATGTTGGGCGTTTTTCCCTTGTTCCCGACCAATCATTGGTCATAAAATTGCTATACGAGGGGGGTTTCCCCCCCTCTTCTGAGTGCATTCTAGCATGTCAGGCAGGAGGACGACTGATTCTGGCCATGGCAGAGGGTTTGTTGTGCGATGGATTAACCGATCAAGCAACGAGTTGATCCGGACTGTGCTAGGGTTTGCCTTCCTTTAGAGCATCCATCCCGCTACCTTCCATTATATTGGGCACATCATTACATGGAAAGGGTATTGCAATTAGACCAAGTAGATCTTAACTAACTCCTAATTGTCTAAATATCCTAATAGCTATAATTAGTCAATTCATAACTTTTTTTCCCTTAACTAACTTCTTATTGCAACCACTTTATTATATAATTTATTTCTTAGTCAACCACTTTGACTATTCAATCTTCTAATCACAACTAATTTAGCATAATTACCAAACTCACAACTTCTTGTTGCAACTAATTTATTTTTAATTATTTTCTTAATGAAACAACTATACCCATGATTAACTCCTAGTTACCATCAATTTGACTAGTACACTTCTTAAATAATTGAATTTTTTGACCTTCTATGGGCTTCTAGATAACTCATGAGGGTTCTCCAACTTCATATGTTCATAAATCTCTAACCCTGAGGATTTATGTGATGTTCCACATATCGCCGAAAATGGAATGACATATACTATCCATATAGAATAATATTTCCTATAATTCACGACCAGACTTCTCCAAGGGTTTACTTCAATATACAACATCACTCTCCAAGGGTTGACATCAATGATAACCAACTGTCCATCAACCTAATTCAACTGTTTGACACACTTTCCCTTAGAATGTCTAGCATATACCAAGATTAGTTATCGATTTCAAAATATTTGTCACACCACCAACCTCCCTAACCTTTTAACTCAAAAAAACCATGGTTTGTTATGAGGAAAATATCTCTATGGCAAGTGGAAAACTACAACAGATGAAATGAGACCTAGAAATCAACTCTAATATCAAGTATGCTATATAAATGAAATTCTATCAAGAGAAGGATATAAGCCTACCTCATCGAGATGTTCGAAGAAGACCATTGTTAAGCACACGACCCAAATCTTTGTTCCTGCAACTTGTCCTCAACAAATAGGATACGAAATCATGTGGTAACATTATATAATGTTAGCATATAAATTAGCATAATCCATTAACATACATAACAAATATGCCCATGGAAAAAAATACAAATATTTGCAAAATATCAATTAGACGAGAAAAGAGTATTTCAATTAATGTAATCAGAAAAAGTACACAGGTGAAAAACCTCTGCATCAAAACATATCTGAAATGAGAAACTAAGATCCTCCAGTTGGGTCTCCACCACTTCAATCCTCCACAAAGGAAATCTCACAAGTCGGATTCTTCTCCATGACAAGGTAAGAAGGGTTTGGGGGTTGAACACAAGAATTTCAGACTTTCAAGAACAAAGGGATGCAGACTCAATATGAAGTGAAATTTCTCTAGGGTGTATTTTCTCTCAGTGTGTTGAATCCTCCCCCAAGGCTTGGATATGGCTCAATTTATATCCTTCAAATCGAATTGAAGGGTCAAGTCAGAGAATTTCTAGTATATGGAAGGTCAAGGATCATCGATGTCGTGACATGGCATGGAAACCTGACATATTTTCAATTTTTGAGCACCAAACTCGATGTATGTGAGCTGTAGTGTAGAAACCTATGTATACACAAGTTGTATATCTAGTAGGTCATGTATATGGACAAAAATATGAATTTTTATCTCTAGAGTGAACAAAAAAGGGGAATTTAAGTCTGCGGAGGGAAATGGAAATCCATCAAAGAAGCATGCATGGAGTGAGGAAAAACTTGTTATAATAGATGCCCCATAATGTGTGAGGTTAGAGGAGTATCTGTGATGGCTGAAATACATTATAGTTCCCAGAAGTGGAGTAGTGAAGACTCCGCTTGAAGTGCTAGTTACTCGTAAAGACATTAAAATTCACATTGACTCTGTATACAGGGTTGCCAATCTGAATTACACTGCAGATCCATGTGGATATATATCAAATAGTTGTTCATGGCCATGAATAGGCAATACAAAGTGGACATATGCCATAAGGTGTCATAGTCATGAATAAGACACAATGGAGTCTAGTCTCAAAATCAATGAAGATATATATATACAATGGAGCACAATCTGATCTTCCATGTTTACTGAAGTCATGTAGGTATTGGTCCGATGAAAGAGAACAATAGATATAGGGGATGCTACTGTAAGTTGGAGGTATTCTACACTATTTGTCGAAGGTGAAAGTCTACATTATGTGAATTGAGACTTTGTTTGATTAGCAATCATTAAGGTATACCGTTAACAAACGTGAGACAACCCACTGATAATGAAAGTAGGTGTCAAGGCACTGAGTACGTTTGAAAAGTGTGAATAAGGGTGTTGAATTTGAACACTTGAAGAATCTATCGATCAGGATACATTGATGTATTCCCAACTGTCGATGGTGGGAGAACTTACCACTAATGACTACAAGCCTCTAGGTACTCATAAGACTCTATATTACGATTCCCGAATAGATGATTTGAAGTCGATGGAAGGAGATCCACTAAAAGGAGAAAATTAAGGTATTTCTCATCATCCAACATGAGGAACAAAGCAATATCTTGATAATTAGGAGGATCTTAGATGAATAATATGTTCACGAACCAACAACCACGTGCATCTCTCGCATGCACCATATGCAATTAATACATGAAAGAGACACTTTGAATAGAAGCCAATGAGGAAGTCTGTCGACAAAGGTGAAGAAACCACCAATATGATAATGAAATTCAAGACACTGCATGAATCCCAATGTGTGAATAGATTTCTTGTTCTCAAACAAAATGGAAACCCCCCAGTCAGTGACCAATGAGGAGATGTCATATGCTTGGTTCAAGGTTACCTATTGATGATGAAAGTGGGCCCAGGGTGAAAGGTAGGACAACAACTTCATGTGATTATGAGATCCAATGAGGGTATGTCCGACATGCAAAGTCAAGAGTTCTAAGGAATGGTCGACACATGATTATACTTCTTTTGAATAAGAGCATGAGATAAATCATGAAACATAGTCTTAACACTGATCATTGACAAACGTTTGTGACGCATGAGGCATCAACAAACTCTCCATAGGGACTAGAAGAGTAACCAGTCAGAGGAGTAGAATGTAAGTAACGAGTTCAAATTCCTAGGGCCATGCTAAGCCAAAAAATTGTATGAAATGGATTCAAGATTTTGCGCTTTGTTCAAAGGTGACACAACTACTACCGATAAGAGATAATATTGTTTTTCCGTGCGTCATTTTTTTGGGTTTTTTCATAGTCAAATAAATGCTATAATACATGAGAGGAAATGAGTGTCACGAATAAGAAACTAGCTCCAAGAAGTGAAACATACCTATTCTCAATGAAAGGGAATGTATTCGGGGAATGGATAATCAGGGGAATGTTTCTTCTACGGGTAAAGGGTGTCAAGATGCAAAGGATATATGAAAGGAATTGCTTGGATAGTGATGAGAATTGTTGAAGAGAGAGGCTTATAACAAGAAAGCAGGAGCCAACAATAGGCTCAACACAAGAAAGATAACAGGATGTCGTTACAACCTAACTCGACCAGTGTCATTGTTATCCACATTTTTGGTTATCGAGATGATATTATGATTATGTCATGATAATGGAAGATCTAACTCTTCATTAAGATCATTTTCATGAAGAAAGTTACACTTATCATTTTCTCAAAAACACATTTTTGGAAATAGTACGCAGGCTGCATATATACTATCCTGCGGAAATACTTCATTTCCGCATGCTGCATTCAGCCTGACTGCGGACTTTCCGCACTGTGTTAATGGTCAGGGTGCGGAAATGTTTCTAAAGGGAGAAAATGAATAAGTTCTCGATCCTTCTAGAAGGGATCTTCTAGAAGGATGAGTTGGAGTTCGAATGGTTGGCAAATTAATGAGTTTCCAGATATCTTGGGATTACA
>JZKD02S1770118.1:44976-60906 GCA_000966675.3 Picea glauca
ATGTCGAGACAATATTGCAGAGGTTTAATATGCAGGAATGTAAACCGATCAAGGTTCCTATTCCTGTTGGTGTAAAGTTATCTACGGATCAGTGTCCCAAGACACATGAAGAAGATGAGGACATGTCTCATGTTCCATATGCGAGTGCAGTTAGCAATTTGATGTATGCAATGGTCTATACTAGACCGGACATTGCACATGCAATGGGATTTTTGAGCAAGTATATGTCAAAACTAGGGAAAGATCATTGGATAGCAGTAAAAAGGGTTTTCAGGTATTTGTGTGGCACTGCTAGCTATGGATTGTGATAATAAGGAAGATCAGGATAGGATAGAGTGGTCAATATACATGGCTTTATGTATGCAGATTGGGCTGGAGATTTGGATCGTAGGAGATCTACAAGCGGGTATGTGTTTAACCTATTTGGAGGAGCAATAAGTTGGATGAGAAAAAGACATGTTGCAGTGGCTCTTTCAACTACAGAATCTGAATACATGGAAGCCACTCATGCAAGTAAGGAAGCAGTATGGTTACAAAGATTGTGTTCAGGTATTGGATTGGTACAACAAGTTGTAAGGATAGAGTGTGACAATCAGAGTGAAATTTTTCTGGTGAAGAACCCTACTTATAATTCAAAGACAAAGCACATTGATGTTCAATATCACTATGTGAGAGACATGATTGAAGAAAAGAAAGTATCACTAATGAAGGTGGACACTTTGAAGAATGTTGTAGACTCATTAACAAAATCTATGAGCACTAAGAAGTTCTCTTGGTGTAGAGGATCCATAGGCATTGCTACCCTGGATTTTTGACTATGTAACCCTGTAACCCCCTGTATGCAAAGAAAACAACAAGTGGGAGAATGTTGGGTATGTGTTATATTCTTTGAAATTTTTTTTCTGCCTTGGGAAACATGACACCTACCTCGAGAAACGTGTCATGTATTTAGGTGGTTTTTTCAGCACATGGTTTGTGCCGATGATTTTCTATTTCTAGTTAAGGAATTAGGGTTTTAGACTAATCCAGGTCATTGGGTTAGGGTTTTGGATGCCACTGGCTCCTATATGTATATTGTATTATAAACAATGTAACACAATGAATGAATATAATATATGTTGGTTTTCACGGTCTGGGTTTCCAGGGGAAAAATCTCTGTGTAAGTTTGTATTTTCCATTGTATCTTTTATATTCTTTTATGAATATCTGTTTACAGTAGACATTGTACAAGGTTAGAAATTACATAAACTTCACTAGAAAAACTTCTTAATTTTTTAATTTTTTTCATTTTTGTTTGATTTCCGCACCCTGCTTTGAGGGACAATGTGGCGAATTAGGATTTCCGCATCCTACCTGTTTAGAACAATGCGGAAACTATGCACCCTACCTATATCTGTCCTGCAGAAATCAGGGATTTTTGCACTGTGTTATTTTACAGCCTGTGTAAATTGTGAAAAATTTGATTTTAGATGGTTTTTTCCTTACCCAGATCTTGGATTTGGTTTTGGGGTGAATTGTTGGGTTTGATTATGATTTGTTTATAGTTTGTGTGACATTTTTTGAATTACTTTTAGCCACCTTTGCTTTTTTTTCTTTTGAAATATTAGGCCTCTTTCTTGGAGTGTCTTTCAGTTACAAAGCATTGTTTTTCTTTAGAATTGTTTAGTGAAAAAACCACTTCTTTTTTCGGAATAACTCGTGTTAAAAGTGAATTTTTTTTTGGGTTTCTTTGTTTCATGTGAATTTGCTATTGATTTTAGCTATCTTTGAAACAAAAAGTTTCAATTTCTTGCTTTGTATTAGATTCGGGAAATCCTTGCATTTGAAGTAGCAAAATTGCATGATTTTTGGGGGCCATGAATCATGTATTGGTGTACAATCTATTCTGCTTATTTTCTAAAGTTCTTGATATTGATGATTTTTAAAATTTTGGGACATCGTGCATATGAGAATGATAAAAAAAAATTCCTTCTCATAATATAGCTTTCAGCGAAATAAAAATATTGCATCTTCATCTCTTTGCATAATTTTTGAGTCGGTCAAAACACCATATTGTCCATGCCATCTTCCTTTTGAGTAACAAAATCCTTAAAAATGAAGCGCTTATAAAATTTGATTAGACATTTTTACATTTTCTGGTAGAAAACCTACATTAGATTGGTTGTATGGATTTGGAATATGTGTGAAAGATAACTTCCCAAAGCTGCAAACAGACATAGAATCTTGCATTAGGGAGCGGTGAAATCCACTTGCTACATTTTGTCCTGGGAATCCCTTCTAACACAAGGTTCAATTACGAGGTCACATTGAGACTGGAAGAGTTACTCACCCTTATTTGTTGGTATTGGTGTAGATATTGTGCATATTATGGGGGTCACTTGAATGTATACCCACAAGGATGAGTGAAATCCTTGCGAGTTGATTTCGGGCTAGATAACCTGCCTTTGCATGTGGATCGGACTATCAACTATTTCCCCAGGCATCACTGCAGTATTTGGTAACCTTAGTGGCCTATCTCTTTAGGGTATTTACACAAGGTGAGTGTGGAGGGACAAGTCTTCACAGTACCTGGAATCGATGTTGGCCAAACTCACTGGGGCTCCTTGGAGAGTATACCCACGATTATGTGTGGGAGCTTGCACCAAGGTGTAAGTCCCTTAAGAAGGTCATCAACGTAAATTTTCCACCCACTCTATCTCATCCCCTTCTTAATTTGTTCCCACAACGTTGGATTTCATCACCAAATAGTGTGCTCATTGTGAGAAGGTTTTGTTTGCTTGCTTACTGACTATATTTTTAGCATGTGTTGTTTGTTTTCCCTAGTGGAATCTAGGTTGGTTTTTTGTTTTTAATGGCGTCAGTTCCTGAAATTACCAATGAAGGAACCTATGCTCTAGGGCAACATTTTGTTTTTCCTTCTTATGGAAACATTGGTCCTCCTCACATCGCTACTTTGAGCCTTCCAGGTCTCACAATTGGATTACCGGTATGGTTGTTTTCCACTCAGGTAATCCTGAATGCAGTAAGTGCTTCGGTCGTAAGCACTTCCCCCCAACAGAATCAACCTCATGTTTATCCATTGCCTTCTTCACCTCCTTCACTTGCAAGGTATTCTTCCATTTCATATTCTTTGCTGAGTGAAAGGTCTTCGGCTAGTAACTTAGTGAATAAGAAGAAGAAGAAAAGGAAGAATAAGAAGAAGAAAAATAATCAAGGATCCACACTTCCCACCACTCCCAGACGTTTTGGAAAGAAACTAATTATTTTTTATCATGTTGAGAGTGTTGATGATGCCAAGAACACCCAAACAACCTATAAACCTAAGTACCCTTGCAGACTTTGTAAGGGTAGCCATGTAGCCATCATCTTAAGGATTTCCTTGGTCTATCCAAGATTATAGAAGCATGGTCTGCACACCCTCTCCAACCCATGTTGTTAGCCTCTGAACAACATGTTGATGACCTCCCATCAACTAGTCATGATACCATTGGGAAGAAGAAAAGTAGAGTCAAGTTCCCGTGCATGTTTTGCAAAGGGAGTCATCTAAATCACCTTTTCCCTCGTATGGACAAAGCCTCAAAATTACTGGAAGACATGAATGTTTCCCATCCTCAACTTCCAGCTGCTTATAGCAATATTTCTCGCAACCCACCTGTAGTTGATGGAATGATCAATCTGGTTCCCCAGTCAGTCAGTCCTGTTGATCAGGTAGTCAATCTGGTCACGTCCTTAGTTGGACCAGTTGACCAAGTGGTCGATCCGATTTCACCCATTGATCACATTCTCCCCTTGGAGAGTGAAAACCAAGTGGTCGATCTGATCCCATCCTCGATCGATCCCACTCTCTCGTTAGAAAGTGAAATCCAAGTGGTCAATCTGTTTCCAACCATCGACCCTGTTCTCCCCTTGGAGAATGCAACAAAAGTGTTCATTCCAATCTTGTCATCAGTCGATCCTACGCTCCCTCTCGAGAGTAAACCTGATACTACCCATTTTTTTCTCATTGATATAGGCTCTAATGTGTCGGGGAGTATTCCTCCTTCTCCCAAGGAACCCCCTCCAGGTAATGAGGCCATCCATTTTGATTGGGGTGTGTTAACTGGACCTCATCTTTCCTCTCACATTCCTTTCTAGATTACAATGAAGGTTTGTGGTCGGGATGTTCTTCAGACACTGATAGATGAAGGTGCGTCCATTAGTATTTTGTCCTCTTTTGCTTGGAAACCTTTGGGTTGTCCTCAACTTGACCCAGTTATGTAGAATTTGTTAGCTTTTAACATAAGAACCATTCAAACTTTAGGGACCCTTCCTCAGTTTCCTATAAATTTGGGAGGAAAAACTGTTTGTATTGATGCATGGTAGTCCAAGACCCCTTGGATTTCTCTTTACTCCTTGGGGGAGATTATGTCTATGCCATGAAATATATTCTGTCCACTCTTTTTCGCATGATATCTTTCCCTCATGATGTAAGAATGGTTACTATTGATCAACTTTTGTTTGTTGGCTCTGACTTGACCATCAACTCAATGAACTCCCTAAACAGTTCTTATATGCAGACGATATCACCCCCACCACAGGTTAATTATGTGGCATTATCTCCCATGCCTTCAACTGTTGATGAAGATGAGCCTCTCACTATAATCTCAGTCTCTTATGACTTATATCTAGTAGTTGACATGGTTATCTCTTCAATAGTTTTTTTAGAGTTTGATCTCCTTACCCTTGTCATGACCCTCGACATGGTGTCCTTCCATAGTGTGTTTCTTCCATCAAGTGAAGATCTCTTCGAGGCCATGATAGAGTTTTGTTCCTTTATGTGGTGTCCTTCCAGAGCATTTTCCTCTTGGAAGCCATGACAAAGAAGAGAGCTTTGCGCATGATTTTTTGATTTCAAGATCGTTAAAAAATGAAACCAGCCTTTGAGCATGCTTGTCTGATTTCAAGCTCGTTAAAAAATGAAACAAACCTTGAGCATGGTTTTCTGATTTCAAGCTCGTTAAAAAATGAAACCAGTTATGAGGATAGTTTTTTCGTCTCTATGGCAACCTTGTTAAAAAATGAAATAGAGGTTACGAGCATGGTTCTTGTTTATGTGTCAAGATTGTTAAAAAATGAAACAGAGGTCTAGGAATTGAACCTGGATTCACGAGCATAGTTCTTATTCATGTGTCAAGCTCATTTAAAAATTGAAACAAATTGGTCCCTCTCTCTGTTTGAGTCAATTCCTTCGTCTAGTATTTGAAGCTTCATTTCATCCACCATTGCAGTTGGAAGAAATGAAGCTTGGGGGGCAATACTTTCAGCCTTTGGACTTCATGCTGAAGTTACGTCGCTAGTTTCTTAAGCTGGGGGCTAAGTACCAACCATCCTTGTGTTATGCGTTCAGAAGTTCAAGCATAGTTTTCTATTGTTCTTTTGGCGATGGAAGTCACTCCTGGATTGCTAGCAGGAGCAGAGCCCGATGCCCATCAGTTTTGTGTCACGGTAGTTTATAGATGGGGTGACCGAATGGAAGCCAACTCAAAACAATATCATTCCAACTCCAAAACTAGGCTAGGCATGCATGGGTGAGTGAGGTCTTGTATAAACTTCAGAAAGTGAGTTTTATTAAAGGGTGAACAGGCGGAAGACTTATGCAAGAGAAAAGCGGAGGTCTATTATAAACAACAGGCTTCTAACAAGCTAAGGAAGAAGACGTCCAAATGCAATATCATCTTACATTCAAACGCAAAAGCCAAAGAATACAACAATGCAACAATAAATCTTTTATCATAACATAACTACAATAATTCACACAAATCAGTCAATCATGAACTCTCTTAGCATGAGACGAAAATTAGATGGAGTAAGAAAAATTGTCTGTCATAAAATAAGATATCTCATATATAGATGCATAACTAGCAAACTAGAATATCAGTTAAAAATTTACAATAGGGAGCTCTGCTCTACCATCCATCATTACAAAATGGCAAAAATGCCTACATATACTCGTCTCTTCCTTTTTCCCAGTAGAGGCATCTCAGAACTTTCAATGGGTGGCGTTCCCTCAATCAAATATGTCTTTTGTTCCCCTTTCATACGCCTCTTTAATTCAGCATGGCTCATGCCAGGGGGTAGCTGAACCCTTTGAATGTTAAATTGGAGTGTGCAGGTTCTTCTGGCGAATTGAAGACTCGGCATGGCTTCTCTGAGGAGAAATGGTACAGGGAACTCTCTCGGGTAGAATTTCGGTCGAGACCTCCATACTCTGCAATAAATGAGCGAGGTGAGGTTTGAGCCACCCTCTTTTTTCTTCATTAATCTCCAGCAAGTACTGGGATTTAGCCCACGTTGAATCGACATCTGGAACATCACCGTGCTTTCCTTCTGTGATTTAGCTCGACACTTCGGGGCTCGAGTGGCCAAATGACAAACATAAACGCCCCTCCCTCAGGCCTCCTTCTTGATGACCAGGCGTCAAAACCATGGGCCCGATTCTGGGCGCCATCGGAAATTCAGGGTTCGGGGTTTCAAAATGTAAGAAACGAGGGGTGCCTACTCCTCGAAACTCCGATACCCGATACGCCGACGGGATGCCATCTGTCCCAGTTGGATCGGATGGTCTAGATTTTTTTTGAACTGTGGCGCTTCCCCTTGCTAAACCCTGAGAAACTGGTCGGCCCCAAAAACCCGATGGCCATCGATCTGCTTCTATGGATGGATCTCGGCCGCTCATGGAAAAACTTTGCCCGCTCGTTTGACCTGCTGCTAAAAAATGGGATTCTCTCGTGCTATGCTCAGGTGCTTCTTGTACAACTTGCAGACCTGGGTACGCCTAATCCCAAGACAAGAAATATCACTAACATTAGTCTCCATGGGGGATAGAGTCATCCCTGTGATGCTCTAAGAACTCCTTCCGCAGCCTCAGTGCCTTGCTATTGGGCTATGGAGTCACCTATTAAGCCGAAAAAATGTAAAAAGAAAATACACAAAGGTAAGAAAGACAATATTTACAAACAGAGGAGCCGTCGAAAGCTCAAATAAAACATTTTTTCAGAAAATGCCCATTCACTGGGCTGTTGAAAACCTCTTCACCCTCTAGATCCTGCAACCCATATGTGTTGTTGGAGAAAATCTCAGAGATTTTGAAGGGGCCGATCTAGAGGGCGTCGAACTTGTTGTGTTTTCCTTTATCCTGTCTGGGTGCATCCCACTTAAATACCAAATCCCTGATCTCGAACTCCTTTTTCTTGACTTTTTTGTCAAAATCCTGCTTGATCTTTTGCTGATGACTATAAGCTGCGTCCCTCACTTGTTCTCTGATCTGCTGCACTTCCACTATCTAATGAATTCTTCTGATCATATGATCTGGTTCTCCCTCGTAGTCTTGAAGGAACTTCACCACAGGTAGGGCGAGCTGAGTAGGGAAAACCACCTCTGCTCTGTAGACTAGTTGAAATGGCGAAGTGCCCAGAGACTTCTTCGTTGTGACATGATCGGCCCACAGAGAAAACTTCAACTTTGAATCCCAGGATCTTTTGTTATCCTCTAACAATCTTTTGATGATATTTATCAGGCTTTTGTTTGAGGATTCTGCTAAACCATTGCCCTGGGGATAGTAGGGGGTGGAGTGAATTAACGAGATTTGGAACTGCTCATAGAACTTAATTAGAGGTTCATATTTAAAAGAAGCAACATTATCGATGACGATTTTGCTGGGACAGCAAGTTCGGGCTATGATATCCTCCAGGAAGCTGACAATTACTTTGTGTGATGCGCTTCTGGTGGGGACAGCTTCTATCCACTTGGTGAAATAATCTGTTGCAGTCAGGATCCATCTGTGCTGACCACTTGAGAGAGGATGAATTTCTTCGATGAAGTCCAACCCCCACTGCTGAAAAGGTGCCGAAGCTACTATGGGTTTCAATGGCAGCGATTTGAGCTGTTTCTTTCCTGAGAAATTTTGACATTTGGTGCAAGCTCTGATCTCCTTGCAAACATCAGGGAACAAAGTGGGCTAATAATACCCAGCTCGGAGTATCTTGTGGGCTGTGGTCTTCCAGAAATGATGACCTCCGCAAAGGCTGCTATGAAAATCAAACGTAACCTTCTGGGCCTCCTGCGGGTCTAGGCATCTTAGAAATACCCCTAGAGGGTCTTTCCAGTACAAGGTTTGGTCAATGAGGTAATACCTAACCACCTTGAGCTTAAGAGCCTTCGCTTTACTTTTTCCCATTCCATCGGGGGGCTTCAACTCCTGCAGAAAATATAGAATGTCACGATACCAGGCACATTCTGCCAACGACAAGCCATCTTGAGAGCCTTGGCTGGGCGATTCAGCTTGCTGAGATCCTAGGCGAGTATTGATGAAACTAACTCCCAAGGCTTCGCAGTTGGATTCAGCCAGTAGCTTGGCTAAAGCTTTCCCCTTAACCAACTTGGTGGGTTTTATTTCTAAGTCAAATTCCAGAATTTTAGCGATCCATCGGCCTCTTTTCCGGTATACGTTGGGCTGCACAAGGATGTCCTTCATGGAAGCTAAAGGAACATATGTTGTTACTTTTGAATGCAAGACATAGACTCTGAAAGCTTTAAGAGATTTCACTAAGGCATAAGCCTATTTCTCCATGATTTCATATCTTCTCTCTGCGTCTCTTAATGCCCTGCTGAAGAAGGTGATGGGCTGCTCACGCCCTTCCTCATTTTTCTGCAATAAGACCGTCGCCACTGTATCAAAAGAAGCAAAGGAGAAAATTAGGAACTCTTTGGAATAATCAAGACTGATAAGCACAGGTGCCTCAGTCAATGCCCTTTTTATTTGGTCAAAAGAGGCCCTGGGCTCAGCGGTCCATTTTACTTCGTTTCCCTTCTTGAGCATGGTCGTGATGTGTTTCACTAGCTCGGAAAAATTCGAGACAAACCTCCTTAGAAAATTAATTTTCCCCAAAAAGGCCTGAACCTCTTTTTTAGACCTGGGAAGTGACAAGGCTTGAATTGCCTCCACCCTGCTGGGATCAATTCTCACTCCCTCTGCCGATACTATATGTCCCAATAACTTCCCTTCCTGCATAGCAAACAGGGACTTCTTGGGATTCAAGGAAAGACCAAACCTTTGGCACTTCGAGAAAACTCTCCTTAAGTGGCAGCGGTGCTCCTTATCAGACCTGGAGAAGATAGTGATGTCGTCTAGGTAGATCACTACAAACTGGTCTTTTTCTCTGATGAAGGCTATATCCATGGCTCGCTGAAATGTTTCTCCTACATTCATAAGCCCAAATGGCATTTTGGCATAGATGAATGTGCCCCAAGGAGTGGTGAAGGCTGTCTTCTCCCTGTCCTCAGGCATGACCGATATCTGGTTATAGCTAGAAAACCCATTGATCATGGATATCCTGGAGGCACCAATTACCCTCTGCAGTATGTGTTCCATCTTAGGTAGGGGGTAATTGTCTTTCTTTGAGCTTCTGTTGAGATTCCTGAAATCAACRCAGAGTCTTGATTTCTCCACTCTTCTTCCTTACTGGGACCAAATTGGCCACCCATTCAGAATATCTCAAGGGGACAATAATTTGGGCATCTAACAATTTCTTCACTTCTTTCTCCATGACAGGTAGCAACATGGGGTTTATCTATCTCAGCTTCTGTCTAAATGGTTTAGCCTCTTCCTTTAGTGGGATCTTGTGCTCAATGACAGATGTGTCATAGATCTTGAGGTCTTCATACGTCCATGCAAACACATTAGTGAACTCTTTTAGAAACTCAGTATATTCAGCCTTCTATTCTCTGGTCAAACTGCTTGATAATTTGACAAACCTGGGCTCCTCCGGTGTGCCAATGTTGCATTCGGTTGTCTCTATATCTTCATTTGAGACCCTGCCCTTTACTGGCACATCATTCCCATTGAACAATATTTCTAAAGGGACAAGTCCTCTCGGAATGTGATTACCGGGCAGCTGAATGATCTGATGATTAGCGATTTTATTTAAAAACTCCTCAGGACGAGGGTCACCTTCCAAATCAGGATCTTGGTCAATATGCAATGCAGAAAATTCATCCACTGATTGGAGAAACATTTCAAGTTCAGAATCATCCTCGAACACCTTCCAATGCTTGACATTGTCTGGCACCGAGGGCCTATATCTTATATCAACATCATTTTTTACCATAGGCGGCAGAGGAAATTTGAGCAAACTAGCTGAGACAGCTAAAGAATCGGCCAAAGTATTTTCTCCCCTCGAAATGAAAGAAATGTTAAAATCCAAGAATAAATTATCAATAAGGTCCCATACTTCATTTTGATAATTCCTGACTGGGGATTATGGGCATGATAAGCATTCCTTACCTGCTAAATAATCAACTCAGCATCTCCGAATATTGCCATTTCTTCAATTCCCATTTCCTTTGCGGCCCTCATACCCAGAACAAGGGCTCCATACTCTGCCATGTTGTTGGTGGCTTCGAATTCCAGCTTGTATGACAGGGACACGACTTCTTGACAAGGTGATATGAAAACCACTCCAACGCCAGCGCCTTCGCTAGAAGAAGCTCCGTAAAAAAACATCTTCCACACAGGGGAGATCTAAGGAGAAATCGGATGATGAAGGATGGGATGTTTTCTGATTAGTAAAGAGCTTTCAGGGGCATCGGTAAGCTGCATCAAACTAGACCCTAAGTCGGTGTCAAGTGAAAAGATGGGGTGATTGGTGGGGTTTGCTTCACAACTGACAATATAGGCTAGCTGGGTTTCTCTGTATAATCTCCTTTGTTCCCCTCCAAAGATCGGAATGGTGGTGTATGTGAGATCCATCTTTAGTGTCCCTCCCAGTTTTTTGATCCATGATCTAGACAATAGCATACCGAATTTGAGGGGGACGTCGGCTACCACAATATCCATGACCACATTTTTCATGGGCAGCTGAAACAGGGAAACCACCAGGTCTTTGATGACTCCTAGACACTGCACTCTCCTTGAATCGAAAGAATATAAATCATGATAATTTCTTGTCACCTCTAGTGCCAATTCTTCCATGACTATTTTTGGCATAAGGTTATGGGAAGCCCCCGAATCCATGAGGCAGTTATGCAGCACTTTATCATGTATGTTCAGGTATGTATAGAAGGGGGGGGATGAGTCATCTCTGTCTTCTACCATTGGGCCTAAGATGACAGTTGGATTCTCATCTTGAAGGTTTACTGAGTCAGAGGGGGGCTGGGGGGACTCGGATTGTAGCAGCTTGGAGAGGGATCTTTTAAAATCTTCATTTTTAACTAGCTCTGAGAGGGGGATGGGGATTCTGATCTTTTGGATTTCATGTTCAAAATTAAAGGATGGAATGGGATTACGAGCTTCCCTTACCTCGGTGACGGGTTCTTTGACCACTGGCAAAGTGCTCTGAGCTCTTTTATCTTTAGTAGCAGCTGCTACAGATCTAGTAGGTTTTTTTGCTATGAGAGGCTGGTCTGGGCTGTCAAAGTCTCCTTCTTTCCTTCTCGATTTGAGATTATATCTATTAGAAGTGTGGCCGACCCTTTTCTCTTTACCCAACTCATGAATTTGAGCACTCATCAGGGATTCTTCATATGTGGACTATGTCAAATGGGGAAAAGGGGGAGTGTCTTCAATACAATGAATCTCAGGGCCAAACTCATCTATCTCCTCTCTTTCCTCATGATCAACTAGGTTGTTTTGGAAGGGGGTTTGAACCCTTTGATCTTCTCTATCTTTTCCCCTTTGTGCCCTCGGGGAAACTTGAGGCATATTGTTAGAAAGTCATCTGAAACCTCTATTATCAGTGTTCTGGGGATTTCTATACATGGGATTCTCCTCTAATTCCCACCATTCCATCTTGGCAGCAAGCGGTTTTATTGTTCTAGCTGTCTCATCTGTCTGATGGGGCAGAGGAGAGGAACTGGATGAGGGAGCTTCAGGCCTACTCTTGGACGTATTTCTATCACTTGCGTTCCTGAGTCGGTTGACAGCCAATATGTTAGATTCTACCTCCACGGCCGCATCCTGCATGTGGGCCAGCGTAGTAGCTCTTCTCTCTCTTAGTAGTAAGCAAAAATTAGGATCAAAAGCGTTGGAGTAAGTGATCTTTGCAGAGGCTTCAGAGGGTTTTATCTCAGCAAGGATTTTGTTGTACATTTTATTAAATCTCTTGGAGAAGTCGGAAACAGACTCTCCTTCCTTTCTCTTCAACGAACCAAACTCTGTCATGTAATACATGAAATCCTTTTTATCTCCCCACTGTCTCAGAAAGGTACTATCTAAAGCTCTGATTCCATCAATAGATCTAGGAGGTAGGGCCTTGAACCATTTTCTAGCCTCTCCTTGGAGACTATGGACAAAAATCCTCATCCATATGTCTGCATGCATGATAACATTATCATCCGTGAAAGTATAAAAGGATGCTAGGTGTCCTTCAGCAGATATATCCCCCTCGCCTGTAAACTTGGGCAGTTGCTTTAGGTATCCTTCTGGTGGGAGGGCATTGAGAAGATGTGGTAATACAAGAGGAGCATACCTAGCGGATATGATGGCCTCCATTGTGGTGATAGGGGGATTTGCTCCGGCCATATGGATATTATGTAAAGGGGGACTCGGAGGAGAAAGAACTCGAAACGTGGATACCAGGGATGAGCTCTTAATGGGAGTGGGAAACAAGAGAGGATTTAAGGAGAAAGCTAACGAGCTCAAGTCAACAGGTGCTCCTCCTTGTGCAGGAGTGGGGAAATCTTTTGTGGTCCTGGTTCTATGCCAAGGTACAGCTTCAGAGGAGAGGGGAGTGATAAGGATTTCTCCCTCCAATCCCAGACCAGGAGGGGAAAAATCAGCAGGAACACTCCCAAAATTCAGGAAACGGGAAACTTCTGAAGGAGGTCTATTCAGAAACTGAGGAGGCGAAAATGGAGTTCATACAGAAGGAGATGGTGGATTACCTGTTTTGGTGGTGGAATCTTTTTCTTTAGGGGCCTTTCCTTTTCTGAGAACCACCTCTGGATCAGTTTGAGGTGTAGCTAGGGGAAGCTATGGATGAGACTGCATGTGTCTGCCTTTGAAAGCCACAATTAATAGAGCAGGTTCTCCCTAGTAGAGTCATCACAATGGAGTCTCCAGGTGCACAACAACAGTCTTGATAATTCTGATATCTGATGCACCTTCAGAGTCAGTTAATCGTTGTCGTTCAATCTCAGGGAAAATATTCAACTTCGTCCCCGGCAACGGCACTAGAAATGTTGGCGACGGAAGTCACTCCTGGATTGCTAGCAGGAGCAGAGCCCGACACCCATCAGTTTTATGTCACAGTAGTTTATATATGCGGTGAGCGAATGGAAGCCAACTCAAAACAATTTCATTCCAACTCCAAAACTAGGCCAGGCATGCATAGGTGAGTGAGGTCTTGTATAAAGTTCAGACAATGAGCTATAGTAAAGGGTGAATAGGCGGAAGACTTATGCAAGAGAAAAGCGGAGGTCTATTATAAACAACAGGTTTCTAACAGGCTAAGGAAGAAGACGTCCAAATGCAATATCATCTTACATTCAAATGCAAAAGCCAGAGAATACAACAATGCAACAATAAATCTTTTATCATAACATAACTGCAATAATTCACACGAATCAGTCAATCACGAACTCTCCTAGAATGAGACGAAAATTAGATGGAGTAAGAAAAAATGTCTGTCATAAAACAAGATATCTCATATACAGATGCATAACCAACAAACTAGAATATCAGTTAAAACTTTACAATAGGGAGCTCTGCGCTACCATCCATCATTACAAGATGGCAAAAATGCCTACATATACTCATCTCTTCCTTTCGCCCAGTAGAGGCATCTCAGAACTTTCAATGGGTGACATTCCCTCAATCAAATATGTCCTTTGTTCCCCTGTCATACACCTTTTTAATTCAGCATGGCTCACGCCAGGGGGTAGTTGAACCTTTTGAATGTTAAACTGGAGTATGTAGGTTCTTCTGGTGAATTGAAGACTCGGCGTGGTTCCCTGAGGAGAGATGGTATAGGGGACCCTCTCGGGCAGACTTTCGATCGATACCTCCATACTCTACAATAAATGAGCGAGGTGAGGTTTGAGCCACCCTCTCTTTTCTTCATTAATCTCCAGCAGGTACTGGGATTTAGCCCACATTGAATCGGCATCTGGAACATCACCATGCCTTCCTTCTGTGATTTAGCTCAACGCTTTGGGGCCCGAGTGGCCAAATGACAAACATAAATGCCCCTCCCCCAGGCCTTCTTCTTGATGACCAGGCATCAAAACCATGGGCCCGATTCTGGGTGCCATCGAAAATTCGGGGTTCGGGGTTTCAAAATGTAAGAAACGAGGGGTGCCTGCTCCTCGAAACTCCGATACCCGATACGCCGACGGGCTGCCATCTGTCCCAGTTGGATCAGACGGTTTAGATTTGTTTTGAACTATGGCACTTCCCCTTGCTAAACCCTGGGCAACTGGTCGGCCCTGAAAACCCAATGGCCATTGATCCGCTTCTATGGATGGATCTCGACCGCTAATGGCAAAAATTTTCCCGCTCACTTGACCTGCTGCTAAAAAATGGGATTCTCTCGTGCTATGCTCGGGTGCTTCCCATACAACTTGTAGACCTGGGTACGCCTAATCCCGAGACAAGAAATATCGCTAACAGGTTCAATCTTGTTTAAAAATGAAACCACCTACCTCAAGCATAGTTTCTTCTGGTTCAAGCTTGTGTAAAAATGAAACCAAGTTCAAGCATAGTTTTGTTTAGTTTTTAAGCTTGTGTAAAAATAAAATCTATCCCAAGCATAGTTTTGTTTTGGTTTAAAGCTTGCATAAAAATGAAAACAATCCTGATCTTAGTCTTTGGGGGGTTCGACAAAGTATTTCAGCTATCACTCTGTTCTAACTTCATACTTTGGGGGGTTCTCTGTTACACATTACTTTTATCATCCCTATGACTATTAATGATGTAAACCTATTTGTTGCCTTCAGAGGGGTCAGTGGCTTGAATTCCTGAAGGGAGAAGGACTTTTCCTAAGAGAATAAGTTGTGTTTTCCTCTATAAAAACCCTATTTTGGAGGATTTCCCTAGGCTGCTATATATGCAGGATGTGGAAATGCCTGATTTCCACACCTTGCTCTATAGCTAGTGTGTAGAGTTTCTGCAGGATGCACTATAGCCAGGGTGTGGAAATTTCTGGTTTTCGTAGGCTACACTATAGCCAGGGTGAGGAAATTCCTGGTTTCCACAGGCTGCACTATAGCCAGGGTGAGGAAATTCCTGGTTTCTACAGGCTACACTATAGCTAGAGTGCAGAAATTCCTATACGTGGGAATAATGAGCGTCTTCTCGATGCTTCTAGAAGGAGAAGCTTTTATGGTGAGGTGGTCTCCGAACAGTTTGGATATTACTTTCTTTTGTGATTTAGTGGGATCATCCTAACCTCCTCACCTTATCCTCTTCAACTTATAAAAGGAGAGGAGCTCTCATGGAGAACGTTAGTTGAATTTGGCTTGAGATTGTTCACTTGGTTAAATTGTCTTTGAGCTTTCCTTTGTCAAGATAGATTGTGAGTAGCTATTAGATCCATTGTCTCGGAATCCTTGGAGAAATAAGTGTGTGGGAAGTAAGGAATCGTTGGAAGGAACCTTACGACATCAAGGCATCCGATTGTAATCTCTCTTCCTATTATTAATATAATATAGTGGCATGCTTCTTTCCCATAGAATTATCTTTATTTTATTGCATAATTCCTTGATCATATGCATAGGTTGGAATTGAATATACTATTGTTGCTTTCACTTTGGTTTGTTTGTGTCATTACAGATCTAATTTCACAAGAGCACCGGAGTAGAGCAAGGACAACAAAGTGTTGATCAACTGAGGGGGGGGGGGTGAATCAGTTGTTACCGTGCTTAAACAATTATGCTTCTTTTAAACTCTTTGCAGAA
>JZKD02S1770118.1:60956-85950 GCA_000966675.3 Picea glauca
ATGGCACATTCAACATCAGTCACATATATGAGAAACACAGAGACAGACATTTCTCGAGGAAACCCATACAGGGTAAAAACCTCTTTTTCTTTATATGATAATTAATAGTTACATTCTATACATTATCATACATATGATCACGACCTTATAATGAGGCTACAACCTTAGTTTTGCAAGCTACTACTTGCTGAGAGCACCAACTCTTTGTTTTCTCTAGCACCCACTAGAAGGAAGCACCAACTCCCTGGTTTCTGTAGCACCAACTAGAAGGAAGCACCAACTCCCCGGTTTCTCTAACACCAACTAGAAGGAAGCACCAAATCCCTCGTTTCTCTAGCACCAACTAGAAGGAAGCACCAACTCCCTGTTTTCAAGCTCCCAATTGAACCTCTAAGGACACCAGTCCTCCCTAGCACCTCCCAACCACCCTAGATTATGAATATGAAATACTGAAACCTATTACAGTGATATAGTGTTCAATAACAACTTACCAGTCTCATCACTCTTCTTCAATATTTTGCTACTCAGACTTCCTCACTATCTTCCAGCATGCATCCGCTGCCCATTCTGTTCTTCTACTTTTTTATGCTTTGTGTGCCATGTCCATTCGCTGCATAGTTATTCTTCTGTTCTTTTCAGCTGATGCACTCTGATCCTTCTTCATGCATGAATCACTTTCAACAACAACATCCATAGCAACTCCAACAGCAACAACAACCACATCTCTTCTTTGTACTGTGTATTTATAGCTTTTGTGCACCTTGTGCATGCAATGTGCGCAATACCTCTGCATACTCACACTGCACCGATATCCTCCACAACTTGAGTGCTCTGTCTGATCATCATCGTGACTCTTCATCTTCTCTGGCCATTTTTCCACTCATTCAGCATCACTATATGTTATACTAATATTCCTCAGCCTCTCTGGAAATTGAGACTCTTTGTCTTCTCTGTGATAGTCGAGCTCACCTTCTCTGTTCCAGTTACAGGCTTCAATGCTCATCCAGCTGTCAATCACCTCCATGAGAATCTTCATCCCTCTTGAATATTCCGAGAGACTCTTCATCTTCTCTTTCAATCACCCTGAAGTGTCTTCGAGTCCTCTGGAAGAAACCATCAATGGTTTCTGGCAGTTACACTGTGATGTGCAACAGTAGCCCTCCGATCTCCTTCAGTTTCATCTGCACCATTGGATTAGCTCTGAAGGATATTGTCATGATTTATGTGTTTCTCACTTTCGCAATTCAGAGATTCTACGATGAGGCATCTTGACTCTTCATGTCGCGAGCTTTAAAAAGGAGCTTGGCTGCTATATCTCCCTCCTCTACATGACCACAGGCGGTGACCTCCGGTTACACCGACAATTCACCTTTTCAGTATTTCAGCATTTGTATGATCCAGTGTCTCGACATTCCAGACGCGATCCCCAAAATTCCGAGGCAGAGCTTATCTGCACTAGGTCCTTCCTCCACGTGACCACACCCGGTGACCATAGGCTATGCTAAAAGGCATTGCGAACTCATGATCTTCATCGAACCTAATTGACGGTCCAGATCTTTTCGTGATCTTGCATCTCGTTGTTCCTAATATGGAGGTTCTTGTCACTCAAGGTCATGATAGGCGAAGCTCCAAGATGGATCTTATATCAATGGTCCACGTTCTTGGTGATCCGAAGGTCCTGATCTTTTCCTGATCTCGCATCTCGCTATTCCTTAGATGGAGATTCTCGTCACTCCAAGTCGTGATAAGCAAGACTCCGAGATGGAGCTCAGATAAAAAATCCTCGTTCTTGGTGATCTGACGGTCTTGATCTTTTCGTGATCTCGCATATCATTGATCCTTAGATGGAGATTCTCGTCACTCCAAGTCACGATAGGAGAGACTCTGAGATGGAGCTTTTGAGAAGCTCTAATCTTTCGCCATGTGTCATCTTGATCCAACGGTCCACAACTGTCCTCGATGGATGGCCAGGATTCCTCCATAGTTTTGGAGAGTTGGATGACTCTTGGTATTTCCGCCTTGCAGCTTCACCATATCTAACAGTTATTGGTCGTTCATAGTTACCCCAAATCCTATGGCCCAGATCTTCTCGCGATTTCACCCCTTCACGATTTCGCATTCTTGATGTGTAAGTTCTCGACACCTTCAAGGCCTGATCCACAAAACTCCGAAACAGAGTCAGCCAACATATTTCAGCATTTCACATTTCGCCTCTTCAACATTTTAATGAACGTGCAGGTTCTCTCTGATCCAATGATGGTTGAATCTTACGCTCAGATCTGTCCTCCTCTTCTGCGCGTTCTTCTTGTCTGAATTCATATCTGATGGTTATCGGGGATTTTGAATAAGATCCAATGTTCATTGTTGCCCTCCTCTTCCATTATCACTGCGCTTCTTATCATGCTGATCTTTTCCATCATTGTTCTTGCCATCAATCACAAGCTTACTCCCAACTGTAATCCTTCCAACAATCTCCCCCCTTTGGCATTGATGGAAACCCTGAATGGCTGTGCTAATCAGTTTGGACCTCCAACTGTAGCATCCGATCCAAATCACTCATTTTCTCCTCCTTTGACATCAATGTCAAAGAAAACACACTCCCCCTAAGTTGTTACATTAATTTTAGGAGGTGTTAGCAACATTTCTTGTCCTGGGCACAAGAGTATTTAGTTTTGCAAGTTGCATGAGAAGCGCCCGAGCGTAGCACTGAAAAACCTCGTTTTAGGCTTCCAAATAAGTAAGTGGGCGAGATCATATTGTCGACTGTCCGAATTCATCCATAAGAGTAGATCGACAGTCGGCAGGGAATCATGGTTAGCGGAGTTGCACAGAGATTAGCACAATGGATAGCACCCATATTGTGTGCAGGAAAGGATAGTAGTCATCCATCTAAAGGATGCATGGCGCGAGATCCAGTCATGTTTGCATTTTGGCATTTGGGAATTCGAAGGGTGAGAGTTTCATGTCGTTCTACATATTGAAACCCCGAACCCCGATGCGCTGAAAGCGCCCAAAGTTGGGCATGCAGTATCACAGAGCAGTCTCAGCCGTCCATCCAAAGGGGACACCTGGTGCGCGATTAGGCTTCTCACCTTTTCGCCCATCGTGACTTCGAGGTGCAAGGAGTAGCTCCATCATATTCCTGATGCGCGAGGTGCCAAGAGTGTCTAGGACCCAGAGCCCACAGTATCTTCGGGTGAGTTCAGGACCGTCAGATATGAAATGGACGCATGGCACCCAATTAAGCCATCTTGGCGTTTCCCTCATCGCGACTGTGATAGTCAAGGATTAGCTCCTTCCTATTCACGAACACCAAAATTTCCTTGAGAACAAACACAGGTTCAAAGCCCGTGGTCACTTGGGAAATAAAAAGAGCTATGCAAGAGAGGCCAAAGGCATCGAGTTTGGTCATAGAAGGGAGCATCGTGATCTCCAGGTGCCATCTCATTCGACCTCAATCCTGGTTTTCACTTGGAGTGAATGAAGGTGAGAAGGGGTGGTTGAAACCTCTCCTCACTCATTAAACGTAAGGTATGGAGGGTCTGGCAAGCTATCTTCCCAAGAGGGTCCTGTTTACCAATTTTTCCAAAGAAGACATGCCGAGTCCTCGACTAGCCAAAGAGGTCTACACACACTAACTCAACACTTAATGGCTCAGCTACTCCCCTTATAGGCGCCATGCGCAGTTAAGGTGGCACCTGAAGAAAAATATCTATACGAGTTTGATTGAAGGAACACCACGCCTCGGATGACTAAGCACGCCTCTGTTAGGCAAATTTTCCTAATTATATAGACTCAGCTTTTGTATTTTGTAATGATCGATAGTTGAGCAAGGCTCCCGGTTGTAAAACTTTAATGAAGCATTGTTATTCCTGGTTATGCATGGACTCTTGAGACTTCTTGCCTTATGGATGTTAGTTTCTTTCATGTCTTTGTTTAAACTGTATTAGAGCAACTCAAAATTGGAGGATCGAGTCGAGTTGTGACTGTTATAGGATGATGTAGGTTGGATCACTGTAACAGTTGCATTGTTTCTAATCGGTCTTTGTGATTTTCTTAGCCCTGAACGAATTGGAATTGAAGGATACAGTCAAGTCCCCCTTTCAGTTTCCCAAATCCCTGAACCAAGAGGATCTTGTATTCAGAGTTTTTCTTCTACAAAATGCTGAAAGGCCTGTTGCCTGAGGTATTTTACTCACTCTCCTTACCAAGTCTTCCACCTATTCATCTTTTAAGCAGCTCACTGACTGAAGTTAGATCAATACCTCCTTTGTTCCTTGCATACCAGAACCAGTCCCTAAGCTAGAGTGATATCTCCCCGAGTCTCCATCCATTTGATCACCCATTAAAAACTATCATGACATAAAACTGATGGGCGTTGGGCTTTGCTCCTGCAAGCAATCCAGGAGTGACTTCTGACACTAACATTTCTGGCGCCGTTGCCGGGGACGAAGTTGAAACTTTTCCCCAGGATTGAATGACATTGAGCCTCTGATTCTGAAGGTGCATCAGGTATCAGAGCCTTTGAAGATTTCTACTGTGCACCTGGTGACTCCATTGTGACGAATCCACTGTGGCAAACCTGCCGTGTTAATTGTGGCTTTCAGAGGTAGACACACGCGATCCCATCCACAGCTGCCTCTAACTACACCTAAAACTGATCCAGAGGTGGTTCTTAGAAAAGGAAAGGCCTCTGAAGAAGAAGCTTCCACCACCGAACCAGGTAATCCGCCATCTCCTTCTGTAGGAACTCCATTTTGTCCTCCTCAGTTTCTTGATAGACCTCTTTCTGAGGTTTCTCATTTCCTAAATTTCAAGAGTGTTCCTGCTGAGTTTTCCCCTCCTGGTCTGGGATTGGAGGGAGAAATCCTTGTCACTCCTCTCTCCTCTAAAGTTGTACCTTGGTGTGGACCTAGGACCACAGAATATTTCCCCACTCCTATCTTCACCACTCCTCCTCTTGTTACTATTACCACTCCTGCACAAAGAGGAGCATCTACTAATTTGAACCCAATAGACTTCTCTCTAAATCCCCTTTTGTTTCCCATTCCACTTTGAGACTCATGCCCAGTAGCCCTTTCGCAAACCCCTGCTCCTCCAAGTTCTCCTCCACCTAATACTCCTATGGCTGGTGCTAATCCCCCTCTAAATAGAATGGATGCCATAGTTGCTGCCATATATGCTCCCTTAATCCTACCCCATCCTATGAATCCTCTCCCTGTTGGAGATTACTTGAAGTATATGCCCAAGTTCACGGGGGAAGGGGACATAACTGTGGAAGAGCACCTGGATCCTTTCTACAGTTATGCAGACAACCTGAACATTGAAAATGAAGATGTCTAGATGAGAGTCTTCATCCAGAGCCTGGATGGCGAGGTGAGGAAATGGTTTAGAGGACTGGCCCTTGGATCTATTGCTGGGATCGAAGCCCTGGATAGTGCTTTCTTGAGGCAGTGGGGAGATAAGAAGGATTTCATGTATTACATGACAGAGTTCGGGTCTTTGAAGAAGATGGATGGAGAGTCTGTCTCTGACTTCTCCAAAAGATTCAATAAGATGTATAATAAAATTCCTACCTAAATAAAAGCCTCAAAAGCCTCAGCCAAGATTTCTTATGCTAGTGCGTTTGGCCCCGATTTCTGTATTTTATTGAGAGAAAGAAGAGCCACCTCCTTAGCTCAAATGAAAGATGTGGCCATAGAATTGGATTCCAATGTATTAGCAGCTGATAGACCGAGGAACAATGCCGACGTAGACAGAAGAAAGGGAAGATCATAAATCTCAACTTCTGGCCCATCGGTGCCCCACCCTCAAGTGGACGAACTAACCAAGATAGTGAAGTCTTTGTCTGCAGAGATGGAGAGAATGAAGGTAGAGGGGAGGAAAGCATACAAGGGCCCTCAAAACATCGAAAACAAAGGAGGTTTTAAGAGGCCAAACAATATTACTTCCCAGACTGTGCAAAGAGAGAGGGGAAGAGACAGAGAAGACCAAAAAATTCAGGCCCCTTTTCAAAACAATTTTGTGGTCGAGGGGGAAGAAGGGGAAACATATGAGCTTGATATTGAAATCCATTGCTTTGGGGACAATCCTCCTTTTCCTCATCTCACTCAATCAGCATACGAAGAGTCTCTCATGGACAGTCAGCTAAATGAACTGAGCAAGGGAGACAAGGCTAGTGGCAGCCAAGGAAGGTATGATCTGAGGTCTAAGAAGAAGACAGTAGCACCTGATGTTCCTGAGAAGTCCACTAGAATAGATAAACCTGCTAATGAAGTAGTAGACAGTCACAAAGGTAAGAAGCCTAGACCCTTCTCTCCCATAGTCGAGAGTCATGTTCCCAAAATAAGAGAAATCTCGAAGCTTACATCTTCTTTTAATTTCGAGCATGAAATTCAAAAGATCAGAATCCCTGTGCGCCTGAACAAATTGATTAAACATGAAGGGTTCAAGAAAAACTTCTCTGAGATTTTACAGTCTAAGGTATCATGCCTTCCCACAGACTCCATCAATTTGCAAGATGAAAATCCTATAGTTGTTCTAGGTCCTATGGTAGAAGACAGGAATGACTCATCCCCTCCCTTCTACACTTCCCTGAACATACATAACAAGGTACTGCATAACTTCTTGATGGATTCGGGGGCTTCTCACAACCTCATGCCCAAAAATATTATGGAAGAGTTAGGGCTAGAGGTAACCCGAGCCTATCATGACCTCTATTCCTTTGACTCCAGAAAAGTTCAATGTCTAGGAGTTATCAAAGACCTGGTCGTGACCTTGTTTCAGTTGCCTATGAAAAGTGTAGTCATGGATATTGTAGTTGTTGATGTCCCCCCCAAGTTCGGTATGTTGTTATCAAGATCTTGGATAAAAAGACTAGGGGGAAATTTGTAGATGGACCTCACATATGCTACTATCCCAGTGTTTGGAGGAGAACATCGGAGGCTATACAAGGAAGCCCAACTGGCCTATATAATCAGTGATGAGGCCAACCCCACCAACCATCCCATTTTTTCCTTGGACACTGATTTAGGTTCCAGTGTACTACAACTCACTAGCGCTTCTGAGCCTCCTCTAAAACTCATAAATTCGCCCACCACTTCCCATAAATTTCCTCCCTCCATCACCCCCATTTGGAAAATGTTCTTTGATGGAGCCTTTTCCAGGGAAGGCATTGGAGCAGGAGTGTTTTTTGTGTCACCTGCTCAGGAAACCATATCTTTGTCATATAAACTAGAATTTGAAGCTACCAACAATGTGGTAGAGTATGAAGCTTTTGTCTTGGGATTAAGATCCGCAAGGGAAATGGGAATTTAGGAAGTAGAAGTGTCCGTAGATGTAGAGTTGGTGGTCCAGAAAATTAGAAACACTTATCAGGCCAAGCATCCTCGACTCAGAAGATATAGAAATGAGGTATGGGACTCAATTGACAGTTTCTTCTTAGCATTACACATTTCTTTTGTCCCAAGAGAGAAGAACACAGTGGTAGATTCCTTGGCTACATCAGCAAGAAATTTCAAAGTACCCTTGCCACCCAAATTCAGGTATGATGTGGAAGTAAAATACAGGCCCTCCATACTGGACAATGTCAAACACTGGAAGGTATTCGAGGATGATCTTGATATCAAGAAATTCTTGGAGACTATCGAAGAATTTTCAGAGATGCATATCGACCAAGATTCTTTCTCTGGGGAAGAGCTTGATGGGGGTAAGTTTCTGAGTAAAATAGTAGAGCGTAACATTGTGCAGCTCCCCAGCAACCATATTCCAAGGGGATTGGTTCCTTTGGAAAGTATTTTTGATAGAAATGATGTGTCATTAAAAGGGGATATCTCAGAGGATGACACTGGTACTATTCAATGCAACATTGGCACTGAGAGTGATCCCAAGTTTGTCAAATTGTCAAGAAGTCTGACAAAGGAGAAGAGGTATGAATACGTTGGACTTTTGAGGGAATTTGCTAATGTTTTCACCTGGACCTACGAAGACCTCAAAACATATGACACTTCTGTCATCGAACATAAAATCCCATTGAAAGGGGAGGCCAATCCATTTACCCAGAAGCTAAGACAGATCAATCCTATGCTACTGCCTATTATGGAGAGAGAAGTGAAGAAGCTGTTGCAAGCGCAGATCATCGTGCCACTGAGATACTCAGAGTGGGTGGCCAACTTGGTACCGGTAAGGAAAAATAATGGAGAAATCAGACTCTGTGTAGACTTTAGAAACCTGAACAGGATCTCATGAAAGGATAACTACCCCTTACCAAAGATGGAACATATAATTTAGAGGGTAACAGGAGCATCCAGGATGTCCATGAACGATGGTTTCTCTGGCTACAATCAGGTCTCTGTTCTGCCTGAGGATAGGGAAAAGACAACATTTACCACTCCATGGGGCACATTCATGTATGCCAAGATGCCTTTTGGATTAATGAATGCAGGGGAAACGTTTCAATGTGCCATGGACATAGCTTTCATTGTGGAAAAGGATAAATTTGTGGTCGTCTATCTGGATGACATCACAGTATTTTGAAAATCTGATAAAGAACAATGTTATCATCTCAGGAAGGTTTTTCTAAAATGCAGGAGTTTTGGCATTTCAATAAACCCTAAGAAATCTCTGTTCGCCATGCAGAAGGAAAAGTTACTAGGCCACATAGTATCAGTGGAAGGATTCAAGATCGATCCTAGCAGAGTTGAGGTGATACAAGCCTTATCAATCCCGAGGTCCAAAAAGGAGGTCCAATCATTCCTTGGTAATATTAATTTTCTGAGGAGGTTTGTGCCTAACTTTGCTGAGGAGGTAAAACTTATAACAACCATGTTAAGTAAAGGAAATGAAGTGAGGTGGATTTCTGAGTCGTGAAGTTCCTTTGAGAAAATAAAGAAGGCCCTATTGGAAGCCCTTGTGCTTATCAGTCTCGATTACTCAAAGGATTTCTTTATTTTCTCCTTTGCCTCACCTGACACGGTGGCCGTTGTTTTATTACAGACAAACAAGATTGGGCTAGAGCAGCCTATTGCCTATTTAAGCCATGCATTGAGGGATGCCGAAGTCAGGTATGACACTATGGAGAAGTAGGCCTATGCCCTGGTAAAGGCTCTCAAGGAATTTAGAATCTATGTCCTGCAGTCAAAAATCATCGCTTATTTCCCCTCAGCCGTTGTTAAAGACATTCTTATTCATCCTGACATAGACGGGAGAAGGAGTAAGTGGATAGCTAAGATTCTGGAATTTGACCTAGAAATAAAGCCTACAAAATTGATCAAAGTTCAAGGTTTATCCAAGATGTTGGCTGAAGCCAATTGCCAAGCTTTGGGGGTAAGTTTTATCAATGAATTCTCAGGAATTCAGAAGGGTCGGATGCCTAAAATAGACCCTCAAAGGGAGCCCCCATTGGCTTGATGTCCCTGGTATAAGGATGTCATATATTTTCTACAAGAGTTGCAGCCTCCAGACGGCCTACAAAGAAGCAAGGAAAAAGATTTGAAGCTCAAAGCAGTCAGATACTGCCTTATTGATCAAGTTCTATATTGGAAAGACCCCCTGGGGTTGCTTTTGAAATGTGTAGATCCGCAAGAGGCTGATAGGATCATGGTTGAATTTCACAACAACCTATGTGAAGGGCATCATTTCTGGAAAACAACAGCCTATAAAATCCTCAGGGCTGGATACTATTGGCCCACCGTATTCACTAATGTCTGCAGAAGGGTTAGAGCCTACATCAAATGTCAAATATTTGCAGGAAAACAATAGCTCAAGTCTTTTTCATTAAATCCTGTGGTTGTCTCAGGACCTTTCCAGCAATGGGGCCTAGATTTCATTGGAGAAATTCACCCCACTTCTAGTGGGCAGAACAGATGGATCCTGACTACTACAGATTTCTTTACCAAGTGGATTGAAGCTATCCCCACCAGGAATGCTTCCCACAAGGTAATCATTGGATTCCTGGAGGACCTCATCACAAGATTCGACTGCCCAAGTAAGATTGTCACTGATAACGCAACCTCTTTCAGGGCTGAGATGTTAGCCAAGTTCTGTGAGCAATTCAGGATCGAACTGATTCACTCCACCCCATATTATCCCCAGGGCAACGATTTAGAAAAATCCTCCAACAAAATCCCGATAAGGATCATCAAAAGGTTGTTGGAAGACAACAAGAAGGCCTGGCATTCAAGATTGAAATTTTCTCTATGGACCAATCGAGTGACCACGAAGAGATCTATAGGCGTCTCTCCTTTCCAATTAGTCTATGGAGCAGAGGTTGTTTTTCCTTCTCATCTAGCCATTCCTGTAGAAAAATTCCTCCAGGATCATCAAGAGGAACCTGATGACATGATCAGAAGAATTCATCAGCTAGTGGAAGTATAGAAGGCCAAGGAGTAGGTAATGGGTAGAATTTGGGACCATCAACAAAGGATCAAGTATGTTTTTGATAAGAATTCCAAGAAGGAAGGGTTTCGGATAGGAGACTTGGTCTTGAAGTGGGATGCTCCTAAACAAGATAAAGGAAAGCACAAAAAATTCGAAGCCCTGTGGATCGGGAATTTCAAAGTATCTGAAGTATTCTCAATTAACACCTACAGGGTACGAGATTTGAAGGATCAAGAAGTTTTCAATGGCCTTGTGAATGGTCATTTCCTAAAAAGATTTTTCTCTTGAGCCGCACATGGCTCTTTCGCGGTTGTAAATATTCTTTTTTTTTCCGTCTTTAAGTTTTAAATAAATGACCCCATAGCCCAACAACAAGGCACTGGAACTGCAAAATGAGTCCTTAGATCATCACAGGGATGACTCTATCCCCCATGGAGCCTAATGTTAGTAACATTTCTTATCCTGGGCACAAGAGTATTTAGTTCTGCAGGTTGCACGAGAAGCGCCCGAGCACAGCACTGAAAAACCTCATTTTAGGCTTCCAAGCAAGTAAGCGGGCGAGATTATATTATTGATGGTCCGCATTCATCCATAAGAGCAGATCGACAGTCGATGGAGAATCAAGGTTAGTGGAGTTGTACTAAGATTAGCGCAATGGATAGTGCCCATATTATGTGTAGGAAAGGATAGCAGTCGTCCATCTAAAGGACGCGTGGCGTGAGATCCAATCACGTCGGCATTTCGACATTTGGGAATTTGAAGGGTGAGAGTTTCATGTTGTTCTACATTTTGAAACCCCAAACCCTAAAGCGTCGAAAGCGACCAAAGTCGGGCCCATAGTATCATGGAGCAGTCTCAGTCGTCCATCCAAAGGGGACACATGGTGCATGATTAGGCTTCTTGCCTTTTCACCCATCACAACTTCGAGGTGCAAGGAGAACCTCTGTCATATTATTGATGCACGAGGTGCCAAGAGCGTCCAGGACCCGGGGCCCACAACATCGTCGGGTGAGTTTAGGAACTGTCAGATATGAGATGGACGCGTGGCACCCAATTAAGACATCTCAACGTTTCTCTCATCACGATTGTGATAGTCAAGAATTAGCTCCTTCCTATTCACAAACACCGAAAGCGCCTTGAGAACAAACACAGGGTCACAGCCCGTGGTCACTTGGGAAATAAAAAGAGCTATGCAAGAGAGGCCAAAGGCATCGAGTTTGGTCACATAAGGGAGCATCGCGATCTCTAGGCGCCATCTGATTCGACCTCAATCCTAGTTTTCGCTTGGAGTAAATGAAGGTGAGAAGGGGTGGTTGAAACCTCTCCTCACTCATTAAACATAAGGTATAGAGGGTCTGGCAAGATGTCTGCCTAAGAGGGTCCTGTGTACCATTTTTTCCAAAGAAGCCATGCCGAGTCCTCGACTAGCCAGAGAGGTCTGCACACACTAACTCGACACTTATTGGCTCAGCTACTCCCCTTACAGGTTCCATGCGCAGTTAAGGTGGCGCCTGAAGAAAAATATCAGTACGAGTTTGATTGAAGGGACACCACACCTCATATGACTAAGCAAGCCTCTGTTAGGCGAATTTTCCTGAGTATATAGACTCAGTTTTTGTATTTTGTAATGATCGATGGTTGAGCGAGGCTCCTGGTTGTAAAACTTTAATGAAGCACTGTTATTCCTAGTTATGCATGGACTCTTGAGACTTCTTGCCTTATGGATGTTAGTTTCTTTCACGTCTCTATTTACACTGTATTAGAGAAACTCGAAATTGAAGGATCCAGTCGAGTTGTGACTGTTATAGGATGATGTAGGTTGGATCACTGTAACAATTGCATTGTTTCTAATCGATCTCTGTGATTTTATTAGCGCTGAACGACTTGGAATTGGAGGATCCATTCAAGTCCCCCTTTCAGTTTCTCGAAGCCCTGAACCAAGAGGATCTTGTATTCAGAGTTTTTCTTCTACAAATTGTTGAAAGGCCTGTTGCCTGAGGTAGTTTGCTCACTCTCCTTACCAAGTCTTCCACCTATTCATCTTTTAACCAGCTCACTAACTGAAGTTAGATCAATACCTCCTTTGTTCCTTGCATACCAGACCCAATCCCTAAGATAGAGTGATATCTCCCCGAGTCTCCATCCATTTGATCACCAATTAAAAACTATCGTGACATAAAACTGATGGGCGTTGGGCTCTTCTCCTGCAAGAAATCCAGGAGTGACTTCTGATGGTAATAGGAGGTATCAGATATGCAACTAATACATGACTCTCCCTAACAGGATGGACTCTCTTAGATGTGAGACGGGATGACACCCAACTTCTGTCTGAGATATTCAAATGGTGTCTTGGGTAGAGGTTTAGTAAAAATGTCTGCAATTTGTTATATGATTGGAATGTAATGGACCTGAACAATCTGATTGGAGACCTACTCTCTCAGAAAATGATATTTTATGGGAATATGCTTGGTCTTGGAGTGGAAGAGAGGATTTTTAGACAAACTGATGGCACTAGTGTTATCACAATGAATTGGGATCGGTGCAGTGTATTTTACCTCCAAGTATGTTATCAGACTAATCGGTAGGTGCGAAAACTAACATATCTCCCTAGATCCACCTGGATCTAGAGAAAAACAGGATAGGACATGACTCTTTCCCTAAGTTATGACCATTGAATTAGCTAGTAGGAAGGGACAAGTAATGTACCTCTGTATCGCTTCCTAGGTTCTCTGTTGCTCCCACTTCGCTCCGGTGCTCTCGTGAGGTCAAGACCAAGACAACACAAACCAACCAAAGTGAAGATAGAAAAATATATTCAACTGTCAACTTATGTGTATGATCAATGAATTACACAATAAAGTGAGAATAGCTTTATGGGAAAGGGACATGCCACTGTATCATATTAATTGAAAGTAGAACATTACAGCCTGATCGCCTTGATGTCGCAAGATCCCTTTTAGTGGATCTTGGCTCCAACACACTCACTTGCTCAATCTTTGTATGAAGAAGATCAAATCCTCTTGATAGACTTGCTAGAGTCTCCAAGCTCCTGTTCAAGCTAGGTCCTTCACACAATTCTTTCACCAATTCTTCAATGAATCTTGCTTAACCTTTTCCATGAGAATTCCATCAATATATAGGAGAGAATGATATGGTTACTTGGATAAGAATGATCCCAAACCATCAGGGAAACCAGTAAAAGGATAACCATTCGAATGCCAACCCATTATTCTAGAAGATACCCTTCTAGAACCATCGAGAAGTCATCTTTTTCCAATACTTAGAACGAGTTCGCACCCTAGATATTCAACACAATGCGAGAAGTTCGCACCCTAGCTTAAGGAAGCCTGCGAGAATGGGTCATTATCACACCTTGGTATATTAGCAGCCTACGAAGTCTCTTCAAAAGTATGTTTTCTGGGAAGAGATGAATGTTAATTTTCTCAGGAGAAAGTTCTTATGAGGAGGCTGAGTACACCATCATGATGACTAAAATCATGGGTAACAGAATTCCCCCCAAAGTATGAGGTTGGAATCAGTGATAGCCGAAAGACTTTGTAAGTTGCATGTGTGTGTCAGAAACCAAGAGCGCACCTAATCAAAAACCTGCGGACAATGAAGCATCTGCAAAATATCATATATATTAATTCTAAGGTAGGCATTCCCATACTCAAATCACAAACAGATGACATTGTAGACATAGGTCATGGCCACCAATCATACACTGTGGATCCACGCCGTCAAAATATAGCATAGCCACCAGGAATACACTATGGATCTATACGATAAAATTCAAATTAAGACAACGTAGCCACGAGACATACAAAGTGGATCTATGTGTCACAAATTATACATATTCCAGCGCAACATGGACATAGAAATGATATCCACGGCAGGGATGATTTTAGGGGATAAATTTCGTTCATGGGCTAATTTTCCATGGTTTTTCCAAAAATGAGATTTGCTATTTTGAAAATGATTCACCCAAATTCTATAGGATAAAATTATTTTACCTTAAAAATCTCCGAAATTTTATAAAAACTATATAAAATCCTTAGAAATTTGAATATTTTTACAAAAATATCGTCAAACATTTATAGTTGAAATATAAAGGATTAGTAAGATTCGCTAAGGTTTCTACATTTTAAAATAAATTTTCATCCTTAATATCATCCCTAATCCATGGTCTTCAATCTCGTTGCCCAAAAGTACGAATCTAACCATGTGATTACATGTGTCGAAGTCGAACATGGTAGAAACGACTTGATTACCGGTCATTGATGAAACCATTAACAAGTGTGAGGGAAATCACCATTGATGTCAATGACTCCCAAGGTACTCTAGTACAATCCTTTGAATGTGAATGAATGAGTTGAAGTCGAACATCCGACGAAATCTTTCGATCAGGGGTCAATGATGTAAACACATTGTCGAAAGCGAGGAAACTTACCATTGAGGCATGCAAGTTCCAAGGTACCAAATAATTTCTAAGTCTTGATTCCGGATAATGAGATGAAGTCGACGAAACAAAACTTGTCACAGGAGGGCCTTGATGTATCCCCTATCAATGACATGAAATGAGTAACAGATTTTGAAGATGAAACAGAGTATGATGTAAGTTGAACTGGACACAGGGAAGGCCGACACAGAGAGAATGGACAACTGTATATGGCCGACTCAATAGAGGTTTCAGATGAACTTCTCTTGAACATATGAACAACACGACTAATGATTTGGCAGCATTGACTCAGGGACGACATAGGAAATGACCTTATAGAAAATTGAATGAGAGACAAATCGATTTCCCAAACCGAATTCAAATAATGAATAGGGGGTTTCATGTTCAAGAGCGACACTTACTGCCAATCAATATGAAGACGATAACATATCCCATTCCCAAATTTTCCCCCACCATTTATGGCAAGTACCTCTTTATTTTTACGCAAGGCTGAGGAGGATAACATATGCTTGTTGATATAAGCTTATCCTTCGGATAAGTCCTTCAGAGTATGTTTAACGAACCCTAAGAAGGAGTGGCTCAGTCCCATTACGAGTCTTTCAATGTTTGTTTAATGAGTCCAAAGATACAAAACTCGAAGGTTTTTCATGATTATAGAGTTTGGAAAAACACTTAAAAGAGAAATCTCTCAGTTCCTTTTTCGTAAACTTAGTCTGATGAGACCGAAAAAGAGATAAATTATCGCTCACCAGATGCTTTCTTCAAATACTTTATAGAGCGTGAAAATATCAAGGTCGCTCGGCTATATTTTCGTGTTTAGAGAGTCTGAAAAAGAGCTTAAAGAGGACTCCAGGGGGGTTCCTTTTTTGTATAACCTTGTTGAGCCCGAAAAAGTGATAAAAGTATGCTTGATCGCATTCTCATGTATTTTTGAGCGTGAGAACGGACGAAGACCCAGCTCGAGGTTTTATACAAAAACCATAAAAAGAAAACAAAACATGCGATGAAGAAGAAAAAATATGTCCGCATCCCTGTACATGACCATCGAAGTCGTTACACCTGCAAAAGTTACACTAAAAAGGGCATTAGGGTTTAGGTTTTAATAAATAAACAATTATTAAAAATTAAATAACATGGTAAAAGTCAATATAAAGAAATAAAACTCTTTTTACCTTATCATTTTCACTTTTCCACTATTTGAAACCCAAAACCCCTCTTTTTACCCTCAAATTTCGGCATTAGATTGTGGGAGTTACGAGCATCCATTCGACGAACCGTCAGTGATAGTGAGGTAGGCTTTTTTTCCTCTACTTTTTCATGGTTTCATTTTTCATTTTCATTGGCAAAAAATGTCATTTTGAGTTGGTTTTGGGGCTTCATATGGCGCTCATCCATTCTCGCAGGTGGGCTACACGGGATCTGCGAGAATGGTTCATTCTCGCAGGTGAGACCACAACAGCCTGCGAGGTTCTCGCACTGTGCCTAAAGGGAACCTGCGAGAACCACAAAGCATAAAAGTTTTTAAAGGTTTTTCTCAATGAAAGAAAACCAATTTATGAATAGAGTTACTAATCTTCTTTTTGTGCTTCTTATGTAGGTAGTTGGCCATCACAATGGTTCTGGAATGGTGCAAAAGGGAGCATGAAGAAGACAATGCCATTGCCAGAAATAATCCACCCACTATTGCCGCTTTGAGGAACTGTGGTCTTCTGAAGTACTTTCGTATCCCGGGCATGAGGGCTCAAATCGGGTTATTAGATACCTTGTGCATATGTGGGATCCCGATCAATAGGTATTTCATGTAGGGGTCCACACATTGTCCTTATATATTGAGGACATTTACTTCTTGACTGGACTGTCACGGCGTGGGTACCTCGTGAACCTGACTGGTAGCAAGGGTGGTGGGCTTCCCATGAGTGAGTACTTCCGCTTACACTGTGTTCCCGAGGCAGAGAGGAAGAAAGGGAAAGTAGCTATATGGGGAGTATGGGATTTGACCCTCCGTACTATCTTGTTCACCATAGCTCAGATGGCTGGGAGCTTCGCTCCTCACATGGTGCTACAGAGTTACTTCCAGTATGCCATAGAGTGTACTGAACCTTAGGTTTTTAATTGGGTAGATGTAGTGCTTCATAGCATGAAAAGGCAGTTGACCAAATGCAGACGAGGCAACCTGAAGCAATTTGGGTATAGATATTTTTTGGTGTCCTTCTTTCTCGAGAGGGTTCCATTAATGAGACTGTAGGTTGAGTGGAATTTACCAGCTCCCAAGGATCCAAGAATGCTGAGATGGTGTCAGCTCATGGCTTGGCACGTAGCTGGACCAATTATCAAGTATGATGATACCTTCTTTGATTGGCTGTGACCACAGATATTGACGGTCGATAATTATGCTTATGCCGGGTTGGATTTCCAAGGAGATCCAGACTTAGTCCTGCCAGAGGATGCTCAGTGGGGGGAACTTGGTAAGAAGTACACATTTTTTCTTTTTAAATGTTTTTGTGAATTTTATCATATGCAAATGTTTTTTATATGTTCGTCTAAAAACTAAATACAAAATTCGTTGTTGATGACACAGATGTGGGACCTTACCGACCTCCTGGTACTTCTCCCATTCAACGGTGAGGAGAGGTAGCGCCAACGCCACAATGGGACGTCGAGGATTATCAAGCAGTGGAACAAAACCTAGAGGGTTTGACAGCGGATATTCCAGACATGCCTCTTGGAGAGGTTCCACGACGCTATCAGTGTCACACAGTAGGAGTGTCAGAGTCCATAGGTCGACTGCTCCGTAGGGTTTCCCAAGAAGTCATGTGTTACCATGAACTTCATCCATGACGTCACTTTGTAGAAACTATGATCTTCATATTTTGACATTTTGGTCTTCGGACAAAACGTTTTGTAAAAAAAAATCTTTTGATCGTTATATATATAGACGACTTCTACCGGTTTATCTTGTGTTGTGTGAAAATTGATGTGATTGATTTATAAATGATCCAAATGTCTGTCTAATACATAGTTAGCCAATTGTTATAACCCTAAATTGCACTATCCAGGCTTACCTGGCATCAGGCTAACTCATTGCCCTTCATTGCCAAAGCCATACTGAACAGACTCTTTAAAACCCTCTTAAATCAAGTAACCCGTGCCCTAACCCACTGCTGGGCACATTGGAATGCTGGCAGGCCTTATACTGCACGCGTTGGAATGTGGGCTGGCCCACTACAGCCAACGTTTACCTAACAAAGAAAAAAATCAGGAAAGTTTCCGACGGAATGAAAAGCTTTGGGTCAGTTAACTAGAACTCCCAGCCATGCATGGACGAGATTTGGCCTAAAACCCTAGCTCCTTCTAGCCTATAAAAGAAGGGGTAGGGGTACTATTCAAGGGGAGAAACAAAATCATAGCAAAGAAACTCTGCCCAATTACCGAATCCGTTTTGTCCCAACCCTTTAGCCTTTCCTCAAGCTTTAGGAAAATTCAAGAAAAGAAGTTGGAGGACAAAGAAGAGGAGGATCCCAAGATCAGGATCAAGGAACGGTGGCCGGTCTCTATAATCATTGTAAGTTGATTCATATTGAGATTAATAAAAGGATACTTTTCCCGTCCCAAATGCACGAGTCTTATATGTTTTTATTCGATTTATGCTTAATATCTAACCCTCTAGTAGAACAATAGCATGCATGCGTAGTTTTGTCTTGATTGCAGGATCACTTTTTGGAAGGAGCAACAGAAGCAAGGGGATAGAGCGCAACGGAGGATCTACACCAATCGTCGATAACAAAGGTTAGTTGATTCTTTCCATGTTTGCATGTGAAAAAGGGTTTTAGGTTTGGGGTAGAAGGTTAAAAGTAATTTCTGAAGGGTCATGATCTGCATGCAAGTTTAAACCCTAGCTTGTTAGTCCATAGGGTAGAATTTCCCCACAACAAAATTGGCAACTCCACTGGGGAGATTTACTCTTAGGGTTTCCAGATTTCATTGAAGGTTTTTGGGTAGTTCAAAGAAGTAGAGTTTCAGTTTCTTTGTTTATTTGTTTTCTGTTAGGTCAAAGCTAGCAGGTAACCTGGTTATCAATACCATTTTTTCTTTGACTGTTGCTTGACATTGATTCTCGGGACGCACAGAGGTACACATGGCCTGCAGAAGGCCTGGACGCGTGTAACCCATGCCCTAACCTTCTACAACCCGCGTTTGAACGCCTGCTGTAGTGGTTTCAGTAGCATGTAGAGCCCAGGAAGCTTTAGAGGCAGTCTCCTCTTCCCTGTCAGAAGTTTACCTTCTCAGGGGGCTTTCTGGATCTTATCTGGGTCTTGATTGGTTTACTGTCTTGCTTTCAGTCTGCCTTATTGTGTTGGTTATTCTTTGCATTTGTTTTCTTTTTTGCAAATTTTCCGTTTTTGTTAAAGTAAAAGCATCCAAGACTTTTAGAGACCCTGGTTGTCAATACCAGAGGCCTTTTTCAGGTCTGGGCTGCCTTTGTGTTGTTTTGTCTCAGTTTTTATATAGACCCGCGACCTGCTTAAGGTTAGCCCATGGGTACCCGTGCGCTGGTATATCTCAGCACACGTTTACATGCATGTTGTTTTGGTGACAGTCGCGGGCTTCATTGGTAGCTTTTCAGCTTGGGTGGGGCAGTCATCCCCTCCTCTGGTGAGAAGAGCTCCTCTCAGGGGTTTAGAGTCTGGGGCTGCACAGTCAGTAGGTTAGGGTGTTATTCTTAGCTTGTGTTTTTTAGTTGATGTTTTGATAGAAAAGATAAAGGAAAAATAATTTTTGTTTTATGGTTTTTAGACAAGTGTTAGAATCGGTACTTTCTTGATTGCTTATTCGCATATTTGCTCTGATTATTTTGCGATCTGTGCTTTAAGCCAGAGTTTTACTTTCGTCCTCTTGGTTTTGTGCTTGTCAGGATTTTCCCTTGTTGTGTCATTTTGCAATTAAAAAAAAAAAAAAAAATTCTTGTTTCATTTTCTTCTCGGTTTGAAGATTGTGTTGTTGCATCAGTAGCTAGGAAGAAGTCTTTTTTCTTAAGTTTCTGCAGTGCATTCAGAGTATAAGTAGCTCGCAGATTTGAGCGAAAATCCTTTACATTTACTGCATGAAATCTTAGTAAATTTGAAAAGAAAAGAAGTCTTTCTTGTTGAAATGTTGTTGGTTTTGCATTTTTGTAAAAGTTTTTGTTTCCAAGCATTTTTTGTTCATCTTGCTTTGAGTCTTGTTACACACCATCAGTTTCACTTTCATACCTTGTGACTTAAGAAGCCCATTAAAAGCAATACTAATTAAAATCAATTTGACTTTTCTGTTTGTAGGGTGCATACACTAGCTCAGGAATAGGGCCTTGGAATAGGTTGGAGAGTAAATTTTCCAAGGCCACCCAAACTAAACATTGGAGTCTGTCAATAGGGAGTGTAGAAGTCCAGTTACGAAAAGTTATCCGGGACCCCCCTCTAACACAGGGGATAAACACGAGGTCGCGTAAGGAAATGTAGCAGAGATAACCCCTCCAAAGCTGGACCGAGCATTGTGGAGAACACATATCGAGGATTTGTTAAGGGATTTTGTCGTTTAAATTGGCCACGGAGCTTTGTGGGTCTCAAATCCGTTCAAGGTCCTCAGTTGTCTTCCGAACCATTTTCTCTCGATACCCTTGATAGGTTTCGGTCTTGATACCCTGGTCATTGTGGTCTACCCGACTATCGACTGTACCTGCCTGGTGACTGTTCACGTGCTGACAAACTAGTTGCCAATCTTTTCTAGGGACATACACGGGTGACTGCGGGGGTATACTGCGGTACCTAGGACAGACATCGGGCCACTCTTTGCAGAGTATACCCGGAGGGTGCTTCCGTATTCGAGTTGCACTTGCACTGGTAAGTTGCTCTAGTGTTGGTTGTTGTAACTGTTCTTCCAACTAGTTTAGTGCTTGCTTGATTTATCTTCTAGGGGATTTCTTTTAGTGAGTGTTACTATTTGTTCGTGTAGAATACCTTAGCGTGTCATGAATATTCTCACACAGTGGAGGATTCGGAGCTCCACCGGTCACGAAGGCTTCTGGGCCTGCCGCCGGTTATACTGGAGCCACCCCCACCACCATTGAGGCGGAAGCTAGACCAAAGAGGGTCTTTCGAAGCAACCGGGCTTCAAACCATTGAGCCCGAACAACCCCTGGAGGAATCGACCGCCAATATTGGATCGGTTGAAACCTCAACCACTGATACTTGGCTAGATATTATTGTGCCAATTCAATTTTACGAACGCCTATCAGCACCTAACCCAGTTATGGAACCAAACTCTGTTACTTCCTCTGGGATTTATTCTATTCCCATCACCGTTGCTACCATAGGAGAAGCTTCTCCTAACTTGCCTTTGTCGACGTTCTGGGCCACCATGGTCTCGACCGCAACTACGTCGTACAGTGGACCGAACCCATCTATCGCGGAGGCCACACCTCCTTACACACCTAGTGTGACAGGCCCTCTGTTTTCATACGGTATGCCTAGTTCAGGTACAAGTCCTGCACTCACTACCTTCACTTTACAGACTTTGGGTCTGGGGGTAGGGAGCTCTAACGCTCCTCAACAAGGTCAACTTGGGGGCATTCCTATCCCTTTCAATGCTTTTCCTTACACTGGAGGTCATATCCCTCCTTCGTCCCCTTCTCTTGGTGGTCCACATCAGCAGTCTGCTAGGAAGCCTACACACACAAGTCCTTTTGGAGCCGGGAGTCAAGGAACACCTACGCAAACTCAGTCGGTAGGTTCATCACTGTTTGTTTGGAATGGGACGTTTGGTAATAAAACTTTCGCATCCACTGCTTTCCCATATGGGGGCACACCCATTTTTGGACAGTCTACGCCGGCACGGGGTACTATTCCTGCGCTGGGGGCACATATACCAGGACCTTGGAACTCAAGACAAGGATCCGTTCCTTCATCTGGAATGCCGATATGGGATAAATCTTTCCACAGTCAATGGAACCCCAGACAGACTTCTATGCCTCTCCCATCGAGACCGGCATGAGGTAATCCTTCCCAAAGTCCATCAAACACGATGAACGCCCAACATCCTATGTCCTTCATGGGGAATCAACCAATGATGTCTCCTCAGATGAAAAACCCTTACGCTGGTCAAGGCCATGGTTTCTACCAGAACCCGGGTCAGCAGCCAAACCTTTTCTAGCAACCTGGTGCCAGTCAAACTCCAGGACCCTTTTATCCCAGCTATCAGCAACAACCTAAACTACCATTCTTGGCGATGTTACACTTGCCAGATTTGACACAGTTGTTAAATGATCCTATCTGTCACGATCCACGTTGGCCTCCTATGCCGACGAAGTTTCCTTCGTACATCCCAAAGTTCGAGGCCAATGCTAATGAAGATCCAGGTGATCACGTGACTACTTTCCACCTTTGGTGTTCATCTAACTCACTGAAAGATGACTCCGTCTAGTTGCGATTGTTTCAACGCACTCTTATTGGGAGTGCCACGAAATGGTACATTGAGCTTGATCGTTCATGATACTCTTCTTTTGGCGAACTGGTGATGGCCTTCCTTAACCATTTCCAGTTACCTGTGAGATACGACGCCGGCACAGAGTTGCTAGCCAATTTCGAGTAGACGACAGTGGACCATATCTCGGACCATATCCGAGAGTGGCGACGCCGAAGGAGTCTTATCAAGGTACCTGTCCCACCAGCATTCCTGCTTGAGTGGTTCCTTAAGTCTTTAGTTCCGCAGTTATCCAAAGACGTCGCGACTTCAGGGTTTTTCACTGAGGAAGATGCCATCATGAGGGATCAACAGTTTGATATTATCTATTCTCAGTCTGGTCTATTGTACACCATCTTGCCGGATGCACCACGATCGATTCTGGATAAAACCAGAAAGAGAGTCGGACCACATGCCGATGGTATAGTTGGTTCGGCACAAACCAAGCCCGCTGAGCAATTGACAAAACAATTATAGCAGTTATCTATACAACACTCAGCGGCCAACCAGACTACTGCTTTGGCTGCTCCTCCTACTCAAACGTCGGAAGTACACTCCATACAGACGACTAACCCAAAGGCCAACCAGCAGCCCGAAGGGAAGAAAAAACAACGCAAGAAGAGAAAGGGGGATAAAAAACCAAATGATAATGCTGGTGAGGGCACCATGGAAAAGAGGAAGGTGAGGTATCCGATCAACTTATGTGCGGAAGACCACCCGACCCATCTATGCCCTCAGCTTGCAGAGGCCTATAAGTTTGTCACACAACAACATCAAGCTATGTTGACTAATCCCTTTCAGCATGGGCAAAATTTAACTCAAGCCTCTGCAAGTGCCGAAGGGGGCAGCCAAGAAAATTGCCCTCCCCCAAACAATTCATCTTCCATGAATGTATATTTGGTAAAAAGTGATGCTTTCATAACGACTAGAGCGCACGACTATAGCAAACCAAGTGCCCCTGAGAAGGGAAAAGAAGTCGAGATCCCATCTCTTCCTCTACAGATCGAGAAGACGTTGGGTGAAACGATGACATGCATTCCAAAAGGTGTGTTCAAGCGTGCTTCTCACAATCCAAACGCAAGGGCCGCCTAGAACTACTCTGTGGTGGAAGATTTATCACAAACCCCTTGTGCTATGTCCGCTTTGGAGGTCCTCCAAAGTTGCCCTGCTCAGAGGAAAGCCTTGTTGACTGCTTTAGGCTCTACTGAGACTCGTAACCTGGGTACCATCATGTTAGATACGATTGACTTGAAACCTCGTTTGCCTTACCACGTCGCGTTTCAGATAGTAGTGGCTCATCCCACGAAAACTTTTACATGAAATATTTTCCGCACGGTGGTAGATGAGGGTGTTTCGGCTTGCGTGATGTCGTTAGCATGCTGGAAAGCCATTGGTCAACCTGAGTTGTCTCCGTCACCTACTCTCCTCACTGCGTTTGATGGTCGTTCTTTCCGACCACATGGAATCATTCCTTTTTTCCCTGTGCAGTTAAGGGGGAAGACCGTGTGCGTCAAAGTAGAGGTAGTTGATGCCCCCATCGACTACAATCTATTGTTAGGTCGTAGTTGGACTTATTCGATGCAAGCGGTGGTCACTACATTTTTTTGAGTCTTATTGTTTCCACATGAAGGCCAGATAGTGACCATTGATCAGTTATCCTTCTCTCGACCTGACCCAACTTTGGGGGCGTCCACGGTTCCCATGGTTGATAATCCTCAAGCCGGTGTCGTTAACGTAGGATTTGGCTTATGCCCATCTTTGATGAGTACTTTTGATTATCCACCTCCTCATAGCAATGTCAAATTTATATCGACTCACCACAAGGCTGAGATTTTTCACGTCTCGTCGTTCTGCACGACTTACTTTCAGGAACCATGGATTCTTCCTTCCCCATCAGACATGATGGATGCGACAGGGCATGTGGGCATGTCTACACCCTTATCGGCTGTTGAAGTAGCGTACTCCTTGGTCCAACAATCTTCAGCTACTCCTGATCCAATTCCCGCACAAGAGTTGGATCCACTCCTTGAGCCTATCTGGGCTCACGATTCTTTTGCCAACACCGATTCATTAGATTTAGTCTTGCCTTCTGACGAATCCATAATCGAAGCAATGACTGGTCCGGACAAACCCTGCGAAGATCTTCATCACAGATCATATTTCATCCCAGAGTTACACCGAATCGAGGCAGGAGAGTTCACTATCACCATGACGGGAGATCAACCTTGTCCCATTAACCTCTTAGCTACACAGGATATTTATGCTGAGGGAAATATGGCGACTATCGCTGAAATGATACCTATCAATATCTCCCGAAACCCTGGCGTCGTGGAAAATGTCTTCGTCGGAGCGGATTGCTCCCCCAAAGAGATTCAGATTTACACAGATCTTTTTAAGGAATTCCGCGATGTTTTTGCTTGGTCTTACGAGGAAATGCCAGGCATTGATCCAAAAATAGTTGAACATGAAATCACTACGTATCCTGATGCTAAGCCTGTTCGATAGAAACTTCGTCGAGTTAATCCTAGGAAAGCAGCAACCATTAAGATGGAGGTTGAGAAATTGCTTAAGGCAGGGTTCATATACCCTATTCACTTGACTCAATGGGTGTCAAACCCTGTGCCGGTCGATAAAAAACAAGGCACGATTCGTGTCTGTACCGAT
>JZKD02S1770118.1:92134-102500 GCA_000966675.3 Picea glauca
CCGTCGAAGACCTCTGGGTAGTGCAGTCGTACACTCATATTACACTCCTACCCGAGTTTTAGAAGATTTTGAAGTTGTTTCTCGAGCTCTGAAGTACAACCATTAGGCCGAATCATCTTCTGAGAGATGGATACTTTCTATGTATATCTTTCTGATTTCGAGATGTAGCTCCGCTGTGTATTGTTCGCGGGTACTCTTTCTAGTTATTTGACATGGATCTACAGTGTATTTGATTGGTAGCCATGGTTCTGATTTATCCTGAGCATGGGTATGCCTACCTCGGTGAGACATTTGATATTTTTGCAGATGACACCTCCTGATTCCTGATTCCTAGGCTCACTCATTCAGCATATCAGTACAGATTGGTAAAGAATTAGTAATGTATTTCGGCCATCAGATGCTCTTCTGACCTCACACATTAGGGGGCATCTATTATAACCCTAAATTGCACTATCCAAGCTTACCTGGCATCAGGCCAACTCATTTCCCTTCATTGCCAAAGCCATGCTGAACAGACTCTTTAAAAACCTCTTAAATCAAGTAACCCGCGCCCTAACCCACTGCTAGGCGCGTTGGAATGCTGGGAGGCCTTATACTGCACGCGTTGGAACGTGGGCTAGTTCACTACAGTCAGCGTTTATCTAACAAAGCAAAAAATCAGGAAAGTTTTCGATGGAACGAAAAGCTTTGGGTTAGTTAATTGGAACTTCCAGCCATGCATGGCCGAGAGTTCGCCTAAAACCCTAGTTCCTTCTAGCCTATAAAAGAAGGGGTATGGGTACTATTCAAAGGGAGAAAAAAAATCATAGCAAAGAAACTCTGCCCAATTACCGAATCCGTTTTGTCCCAACCCTTTAGCCTTTCCTCAAGCTTTAGGAAAATTCAAGCAAAGAAGAGGAGGAGCCTAGGATCAGGATCGAGGAACGGTGGCCAGTCTCTATAATCATTGTAAGTTGATTCATATTGAGATTAATAAAAATATACTGTTCCCATCCCAAATGCATGAGTCTTATATGTTTTTATTCGATTTATGCTTAATCTCTAACCCTCTAGTAGAACAATAGCATGCATGAGTAGTTTTGTCTTGATTGCAGGATCGCTTTTTGGAAGGAGCAACAGAAGCAAGGGGATAGAGCACAACGGAGGATCTACACCAACCGTCGATAACAAAGGTTAGTTGATTCTTTCCATGTTTGCATGTGAAAAAGGGTTTTAGGTTTGGGGTAGAAGGTTAAAAGTAATTTCTGAAGGGTCATGATCTGCATGTAAGTTTAAACCCTAGCTTGTTAGTCCGTAGGGTAGAATTTCCCCACAACACCAATGCATCAGTTAATGTATTTAGACATTTAGGAATATGTTCATATTCAATATAATCAAAATAACGTTCCAAGAGGCGAATTCACAAATACACCCGTAACAAAGTAGGACTTTGAATAGTATAGACATTACTTAACTGTAGTACTACAAGCTGTGAATCGAGTCACACAACCAAATGACGGATTTTGAGCGAGATAGCATCAACCAATAATTCAATAACAACGCTATATTCTACAATATTGTTGGTTGCACGACCGAGACACACACCTCGTAAGGATACAAGTTCATTTGTAGGGGCTTAAATTGCCCATGCAGCGGCAGTAAGGTTCTGAGTACTACGGCTAGCGCCATCAGCGAAGCCAATATAGGTAGTGAAGACTCCGACATCTGGAAATAAAACACAACGTCACATAAGGGCAGAGACCAAATAATGACAAAAGCAAGCTATTGTAACACACAAGAAGTATGATACAATAAAAATACAAGTACTCGTGCACAGGTGATTTTATGCATAGTAATTCTTCAAGTACAACCCATTCTTGGGTTCACTTAAAGGGATACCATCCTAATCTACCAACTCACAAGATCCTTTTTCCAACACTCATCGAACGATATAAGGGCCTCGCCACATGGCTTCGAATTTCCTAGCTCCTAACATATCTCGATCTTGTTCATAGAGGAGAACAAGATCTCCTTTGGAGAAAACGCGAGGCTTGACATGTTTTTCGTATTGGGCCTTGACACATTTTTTCTGAGCTTCTATGACTAAGGTGGCATCGCATCGAGTTTCGTCTAATCACATAAGATACAATAGATGTTCTTCCTTAGCAGAAGTGTTTGGTAGGAGTTCGACAACTAGTTTTAAAGAGGGTATCTCGCATTCAATCAAGAGAATGGATTCCACACCATAGACTAATCGGAAAGGTGTAAACCCAGTAGCAGACTTGACGGATGTCTGGTAAGCCCACAATGCCGAAAACAACATTGTGTGCCAACTTTTTTTGTGAATCCCTATCATTCGTCGGAGCATAGTTATGAGAACTTTGTTAATTGCTTCAACTTGGCCGTTGGCTTGTGGGTAATAGGGCATTGAGTTTTCATGGTGAAGACCCAACTTTTCATTAAGTTTGGACATTATGAATTTTCTAAAGTGGCTACCGTGATCAGTGATGATAGATTGGGGAACACTAAAACGGGCTATGATGTGATTAAAAATGAATAATGTTGTGGTCTTTCCAATGTTGTAAAATGTCAGCATCGCCTCGGCCCATTTCATAAAGTAATCTATGGATACAATGATGTACCCATGCCCCCCAGCCGAGTGAGGGTGACATGTCATGAAATCAATGCCCCATTTCACAAAGGGACCAACGGAGACCACAGGGTGAAGAGGAGTGGGATGAGACCGTATCTTGTTATTATAGGTCTGGCAAGCATGGCATTTTTGAATGGCGATTATACAGTCGTTAAATAAAGAAGGCCAAAGATACCCTGTGCATAAGATCTTCTGGGCAGTAGCATACCCAGACATATGACCACCAAAGGCTCCAGAATGGAAGTCATTCACAGCTCTCTCAGCCTTGTCGAATGTGAGACAGCCTCAAAAAATGGATTCAATCCCCCGACAATAAAGAGTATCCCCGAGGATAATATATTGACGAGCTTGGTATTGTATTCGACGTCACTCAGTACTGGACAAAGTTGGCCAGAAAGTCTAGGTTTGGAGATATATAATGATATCACCATACCGAAGATCATGAATGCTGATGAGGAAAAGGTATTCATCAGGTAATGAATCAGCTGCTACATTTTCCATTTCAGAATAAGGAAATTTGCATATCAACTCAGTAAACACTAAGGACTTCTTAAATTGGGTGCATTCGAATTCCAAGTCAAACTCCTGGAGTATCACAATCCATTTGGAGTATTTTCCCCCTAGAAATTGACGTGGGAGAATGTGTTTCATAGGGTTACAGTTAGAAATCACTATAGTCTTGCATGAGAGGATATAGTGCTGGAAGCGTTGGACAGCTTGGACGGTAGCCAAGGCCAATTTTTCGACATGTAAATACTTGATTTCGGTAGGCGTGCGACTACGACTCAAGTAGTAAATAAAATGTTCATCATTAGCATCATCCTATTGGATGAGAACCATACCAATGGTGTAATCTGAGGCAACAAGGTAAAGGAAATAATCGCGACTGTAATTGGGGGGAAAGAGAAGAAGAGCACGTGTTAGGGACAATTTCAAAGCTTCGAAAGCATTGTTGGCGATGGTATCACATACGAACTCAGACCCCTTTTTAAGTAACCGCATAAATCCATGATTTATCTCGGCGTAATTTGGGATAAAACGATGAAGAAAGTTTTCTTTCCCTTGCAAAATTTGTAACTGGTGAAGTGTAGAAGGAGGAGGGAGATTAAGGATTGCCTCAACCTTTAAAGGATCCACTCGTTTCCCTTGATGTGAAACGATAAAACCTAGAAGGAGGTTGGATTCCATGCAGAAAACACACTTATGAGGATTCAAACGTATACGATAGAACCAACAGCGGATGAAAATGGCTCGGAGGTGGGTTGGGTGATCGACTCGGCGCATTGAATGAGCGGGTAAATCGTCCAAATATGGTTGAACGATGTGCTTGATATCATGGAAAGCATAAGACATAGCATGTTGAAAAGTTGCGTCAGCATTCTTGAGACCGAAAGGAAGTTTTCGATAGACAAAAGTGCCCCAAGGAAAAATAAAAACAGTCTTATGTTGATCCTTGGGAACAATGTTGATTTGATTATACCCGGAGAAACCATCCGTAAGAGAGAATATTTCACTTCCGGCATAATCGTCGACAATATGATCGACGAAGGGGGTAGGAAAGTTGTCTTTGGGACAAGCTTTGTTGATATCCCTATAATCAATGAATACACGAATTGTGCCTTGTTTCTTGTCGATCGAAACAAGATTGGAAACCCAGTCAGTGAGGGCCACCGGATAAATAAAGTCGACTTTGAGAAGTTTCTCGACTTTGAGCTTGATAGCAACCGCTTTATGTGGGTGAACTGGATGAAGGCGTTGCCGGACGGGTTTAGTGTCGGGGTATGTCTTGATCTCATGTATCACAATCTCAGGGTCGATACCTGACATTTCTTCGTAGCTCCAAGTGAAGATGTCACGAAAATCTTTGAAAAGGGATGTGTAGGTGACGATTTCGTCAGAGGAACACGAAGCTCCGATATGGACATTTTCGACAATCCCAGGTTTGACGGATATGTCGAGGGGAATAGTGGGTGAGATATTGCTTAAGTTCCCTTCAGAAAACACATCGTGTGTGGGCCCGGGAATAGTGGAGATGATGACAATGGTCGATGGGGTCGATATCTGTTGGTAGTTCTCAATGGTATGTTGCTCCAGAAAGAGGATGGAACGATGATTTCCATCATCCCAAGGGGTGTCCTCCATGACAGACATGATCATCTCATCAGTGGGAAAAATGACATGGAAAGGATCGGGAGACAACTCACCAAGAGAGGGGGTAGAAGGAGTTGTTGATTGAATGGCATGATAGGCAGATTCAACCAGACTTAACGGCATTTCGTCGCCATAACGAAGATAATCTCCAGGGCCAGGTACTATCCAAGGGTCGAAAGACGCAAGGAGTTCATGAATCAAGGTGGATATCATGTTGATTGAAGCAAAGGACGAGTGTGGAACATCGGGCTGTGGAATGGGGAAAGTACCCATTAATGAAGAGTCTTTGATAAGGCCTACACCAACGTTCTCATAACCTGGTGGGGTTTTAGTGATGAACGGTACATTACCATTACGGGTATCGAAATTAAAGAAGGATTATTGGTCGACAGTGACGACCTTCCCTTGATGTGGGAAACGTACCACATGGAAAAGGGTCAACACAACTACACACTTGGAATCGATCCAGCTGTGGCCAAGCAGAAGATTGTAATCAATGGGAGCGTCGAAGACTTCCACTTCAACTTGGACCATTTTGCCTTCTAGCGTGATGGGAAATGAAGGAAGGACATCATAGGTCTTAAAACCGGAGCCATTGAAGGATTTTAGAGTGTTTTAGGATTCGTTCAAAGGGGGAGAGCAAATGGATTTCCAACAAGTAAGAGACATGACACACGTTGAGGCACCCTCGTCGATAACAGTTCAACAAATGTTTTTGTCAGAGACAATCACTTGGATATGGAATGCGAGTTGAGGGGGTAACCTTGGAATGTGATCTTCCAAGTCAAATATTATTAAATTCGTATCCGTCGGGTCAATTCCACCAATATCTTTCAACAGTGCCTTCCATTGTGCGGGACAACTTTGAAGGACTTCGAGGGCTGACATCATAGAAGGTGCTTGGGAATCTTCAACAATGTTGTAGTTCTAGGCAGCATGGGTATGAGGATTGAAAGCCGATTTTTGAATGAAGCCCTTTGGGGGGGTTGAAGAACTATGCCAAGGCTCAGTCATTCGAGATGAAGAGGACCGTTGGTAGGTGGAGTCACGGGAGAGGGTTGTACCAATGAAGGAGGTAGATCATCAACCTTATCTTTAGAGGGAGAATAATATTTGGCTCGAGTGGTGAGTGCAATGTCATTCTGCTTTGAATCTCCAGTACACATCAATACATAGGATGTAGAAGAAGATGAGGGTTGGTCATGAATGACCAATTGAGCCTATTGTTGAGATGGGAAGGGTTGGGACAAAACGGCCGGAGCAAGTGGTTTTGGAGCTCCTTGAAGGAACTTAGTGACCTCGATGCGTCATGGACAATCCTTCATGTAGTGATCATCACCACTAATAAGACAAGGGTATCGAGGTTTGCGCTTATCCCAATCGTCAACAGGGGTAGTTTTGGTTTTCTTTGCTTGAGAAGTATTTTTTCCCTCCTTATTCTTACCCCTTCCCTTTTTGGATTTGCTTTTACCGGCTGGGGTAGATTGAACTCCATTTACCTCAGAAGTCTTTCTGGTGGGAGGGGTAGGAGACAGAGCATTTTGAACATTAGAAGAAGCAGGTTTGGGATTTTCACCTGAGGCAGAATGTGGTTGGGCCTAGAAAGTGCCAATCACACTGTCAGCTGCATGCGAAGCAGCTGGAGTAGTTGAAGTGGCGGAAGTGGAAGGATGAGGTAAGTCAGGTAATAAGTCGTAAAGGGTACTCGTTTGTGAGTAAACGAGGTCAAGATATTGAGCACAACTTATGGCCTGCTCTTCTATGACTACTCCACCCATGGAGATGTCCCGAGCGATGTCATTCAAAAATGATTTTGTGAACCATTCTGCCAGCAACTGATCGGGGAGTTAGAGTTTAATGAGACATCGTCTCCGTCACCACTCATGAATGTGATCGGATATATGAGTGGCTTTGTTTTGTTTGAAAGAAGTCAAAATCTCAGTCCCTGTGTCATAACAAATCAGTAACTGGTACTGTGTGAGGAAAGCCATAGATAGGGTGTTGAAGTCAGAGAATAAACCTCGTGGTAATTCTATATACCACTTCGCAGCAGAACCTGTGAGGGTTCGTTGAAAAAGATGTAAACGAATATAGTCATCCATCAACGAGTTGGATGAACACTAGAGGTGAAAAGTAATAACGTGATTGTTCGGGTCCTCTCCCACTTTGCCGTCGAATTTAGGAATGTCTGATGGTAGATTGGCTGGTATAACACGCCATTGGGGAGAGTGATGAATTGGATCATTTAAAATTCTTGACAAATCCATAAGATCCAAAGTGGTCAAAAAGGGTAACTGTCAATTCATCTACGGGTAATGGTGGCTTTGGGGAGGAAGCCCCGTCGGCAAACCAGTAGGACCATAAGTAGTTTGCATATAATGTGAAGACCCAGGTAGATTTAGTGGTGGTTGGAGAGGATAGTATCTCATGGGATTGTATCTTGGAACAGGAATGTGAGTTTGAGCATTCGAACCCCAAATAGGATTGAACGAACTTGGATATGGTTGGCCCATACTAGGGGGTATTACGGACGCAGCTGGAAACTGTTGCCCCCCAATCGATTGAGGAGGATGTTGTATCAAATGATTCCAATACTAGGCCAAGGATGGAGGTATGTTTTGTCCAAAAGGAGGAGTCGATCCTCCTATCGAAAGGTGGTGTTCCAATTGGGGGTAGTGTTCCAATTGGGGGTTGTGTTCCAATTGGGTGTTGCATTCCAATAGGAATTTGCCCGCTGAGAGGGGGTTGAGTCATGCCACCTTGGTGAAATTGTCCACCAACGAGAATCTGGTAATTTGGTGTGAATGAAGGAATTGTGCCACTAGGATTAAGACTGCCAGTAGAAGATGAGGAAGGTCCTCCAAAAGGAAATTGAGGGAGTGTTGGAATAAAATCGGGAAGAGAGTGCCTAGAAGAAGAAAGACCACCAGGAGAGTTGGATGGGGTTTGTGCAGTAGTGGGAATGGAAGCATTCAATGCACGGTATCTGGGTGGTAGTGTCAGAGTGACGTTAGGCGTTTGCGGTGTGCTGATGGGAGCAAGACTAACCACAGTAAACCCGGTTGGAACACTTGTAGTATATGTGTGATGGGCCATTTCAATAGGGATGGTAAAGTGATAGGCGGTAGTAAACGGTACTGTCTCTGGGCTAGAGATTTCAGAAATCACAGGTGGGGTGATTTTGGAAATCACAAGTGAGCCTGGACCAAAAAGGTCCCGTCGAAAAACACCCATAGACCAAAAAAGATCTTGGCCTTCGATGCCTGGAAATGGTCCAACTGGTGATCCAGAAGATGTAACAACTAAGTCTCTGGAAGAATTTAGTTGCATAAATGGTCGCTCAGAATCAGGGTGAAGTCGAAAGTCCTCTCGAGTATTAGTAATTCGAAAATGTTTTAGAGAGTCGATTCATTCCACTTGTGGCATGGTGACGGCTTGGACTACACTCTATGGAGGAGATCCCTTAGGTGAACTTGTAGGCAAGGGTTGAGAACCATCCAGATTCTCTGGAGATAAACCCCGCATTCTATGTGAACGATGTGGAGGAGCTATTGTAAATGAGCGACAAACTTACGAAGCAAACTTTGGTAAACTTTGGTAAACAAACAACAGGTGCTAGTAAACAAAATCTAAGAAGCAACACCAAGAAAACAAGACCTTCTAATTCCGAAGTCACTAGTTGGTGATAAAATCGAACGTCGCAACAACGAGATGAGAAGGGGCTGGGCTAGGGTGGAAAAGTTATGCTGATGACCTGCTTAATGGACTTACACCCTGATGCAAGCTCCCACACATAATCATGGGTATACCCTCCAAGGAGCCCGAGTGAGTTTGGCCAACGTCAATTCCAGGTACTGTGAAGACTTTCCCCTTCACAGTCACCTTGTGTAAGACCCTAGAAAGATAGGCCGCTAAGGTTACCACGGACAACAATAAATCCTGGGGGGATAGTCGATAGTCTGATCCACACGCAAGGGCAGGGTATCTAGCCCAAAATCAACTCAAAAGGCTTCCACTCATCCTTGTGGGTATACCTCCGAGTGACCCCCGTAATATGTGCAATCTCTACACCGATATCAACAAAGAAGGGTGAGTGACTCTGTCAATATCAATGCGACCTTGTGCTTGACCCTTGTGTGAGAAGGGCTTCCCAGGACAAGATGTTGTAAATCGAATTTAACACTCCTTAACACAAGATGCTATTGTGTGTTTTGTGCTTTGGAGAGTGTATCTCTCTACCTATTCCAAAGAACTAGTCTAGCTAAATGTTGGTGTAATAGAGCCCTAGAAAAGAGTTACTAAGGAAAATTTTATAATTGCGCAATGTTATTAAGGGCTGTTGTTACTCAAAGGAAGAGGAGATGAAACTAATGTTGTATAAGACTCTGACCCAACGATGCATGGATAAGAATGAAATATAGCAATTTTCATTCAATTAATCCTATGAATGGGAGGGAAAGAGAAGTTTTCCAGATCAAACTTGAACTACAAGACACAATTTCCTTTAAAATGCAATTGCAACAAATCATGCAAGAATAACAATTCTCTATTGTTTCTTTTTCAATAATTTCAACAATTGATTTTCAATACTTTCGAAGACGAAAATGCTTTTGAAAGAAAAAAGTTTGTTCACTTTTCGAAAAGGACTTACACCATGATGGTGAGAGTGTAGAAAATCAAAAACCAATGAACAAGCAATAGATAAGATCCCAAATCAATCTTTCAATGGAAACACAAATAACAAGAAAACCAAACTTGTCTTGTCAATTGCATGAGAAAAATGAGTTTTCAAATGAAGAGAAAATGATAAAGACAAAGAATCTCAAGTTTCAACCGATCACCGGTCCTTAACCAACCAAGCACACTTAGATTCCAAAATCAAAGAGTATATCATTGCAGAGAAAAGTCAAGAAATGAAAGTCAAGAAAAAAATGACAGGAGGAGCCTTTGAAATCCTAAGACTGTTCGTGCACAAAAACGAAGACAAGAAAACATCAACCAATGGTCCAAAAAGCTCTAGTTAGGCACCAATACTGATCTGGGCAGTTGATCATGCAAAAGTCTTAAAGCCAAAATTTTGAAAAATAGGGTTCGCAGGCTGAGAGTGTTACATAGTGAGAGAACAGGTGATTCTCGCAGGTGAGCTTTGAGCAGAGTGCGAGAACCTCGCACTGAACCTAAAGGCAGGGTGAGAACTTAGTATATTCTCACAGGCGACTGTGGAGTGCAGTGCGAGAATGTCTGAAACTAATCAAATTTTTGGAAAAAGACACAAAATTTGAAGAGGCCTCTGGACCCAGAGGGTCTATCAGGGTATCCTGAAGACTCAGAGATTGATATGAATGGAGAAAGGTAAGGCAAGAGAAAATGGCCAAGGAAAAACATCGAAAACCACAAAGAAAATGGGTTATCTCCCCAGTGGAGTCGCCAATTTTGTTATCGGACTAATCGGTAGGTGTGGACACTAGCAGATCTCCCTAGATCCACCTAGATCTAGAACAAAACAGGACATGACATGACTCTTTCCCTAAGTTATGACCATTGAATTAGCTAGTAGGAAGGAACAAGTAACATACCTTTGTA
>JZKD02S1770129.1:0-13137 GCA_000966675.3 Picea glauca
TGTGCACCTCAACTTTCTCTTCCTCTCTCAGATAAGAATTTCTTCTCTATCTCTTTCTTCTGTGCTTTATGCTCCATGTATTATTTCCATTCAATGTGCTACATCTTTTCTGTGCATTTCAGGTCTTGCACACACCATTCCTCTACTCGCATGAAAAACTCTACACAATAGCAACCCTCTCTTCTATGTTATGCATATATTTATCATGCCAAGTCTATGCCCGATCATGCACCTAACTCTTCGTTCTCTCTAGCGATCATTCAAAGACCATTCTTCATCAGTGGGTTGTTATACTGATATTCTTTGGCTTCTATGGAAGTTACAGTCTTCGACACTTTTCCTGTTGATATTATGGTAGCTTCAAGAGGTATGAACCTCTATTGTGACCTTTGACAAGATTAGAATGTTCCAGGAGCAAGCAAAGAAATGAAGAAAACCCTGGGTGAGATGTCGGATGAAGAAATATAATTAAAATGAATTTATTAGTACCCAGAGAGAGAAGTCACCCCAGGCAAGTCTGCAAGAATACTATAAATATAGGGCACCAGTCTCTCATTTGAAACACTTCTCAGAAACACAGAAAGCCAGTTTCTGCACACTGCAGTCTAGCAGTCTTGTGCACAAGTCCTGGGGAAAGTTTTGTGCCAGTGTTGGGTGTGACTATTTGATTATATTGGTTACTTCTTACTTAGTGCATTAGCCTTTATTGGATATTGGATTGCTACCAATATTCTTCTCTTTGTCAAGGTCAAGGTGCTCGGAGGGTAGCTTCAGCCTATGGTTGGGTGACAAGGGTATTGTCAATGGTAAAATGAGTACAATCCTTAATATTCTAACAGGTTATGGGCCCACACCTCCTTCATTCAGTCTAAATGCTGGAAGGAAGCATAACTGCTAGGATATTGAGCTTGATGAGGAACTGTCGCTAGGGTTACTAGTAGGAGCAGATTCCAAGACACTGTCTCTAGGGTTACTAGCAAAAGAAGTTATAGAAACCTTAATCTCAGATCTGGCACCTTGTGATGGAGCATATCGCTCAAGGGGAAGATATTTATATGTGCCCTATTTCATCACACCTTTTGTCTATCCCAGAAGACAGAAACCTCATATTTGAAGTCTTGGATCAAAGAATGACCAACTACCAGTCAACTGAAGACATGATTGAAATGATCAGTCTTTTACACTAATCAGCACTCACTAGAATGATTGAAGATGAAATGTGGATAATCGATAGTGGAGCTTCTAGGTACATGATGGGAGATCAAGATAGACTCTCAAACCTAAATGAGAAAAATACATCATAAAAGGTAGATCTTGAAGACAAAAGCACTTACCCAGTCAAAGGATTTTGACAAGCCTCCGTCAAGTTGAAATCAGGTAGCAATGTTCACTTAAGCAATGTTTTATATGTACCTGGTTTAGAAAAGAATCTTGTATTGATATCTTGCCTAGAAGACAAAGGAAATAGAATAGATTTCATGGATGGAAAAGTATTATCATGGCATAAAGACTCCAACATAGAGAATGCTAGGGTTATTGGAAGTCGTGAAGGAAATTTGTATAGACTACTAGAACAAAATGAAGAAGCTCTTGTACATGACAAAGTCAACCCTAATGAACTTTGGAATAGAAGGTATTCTCAAATTAATTATCAAGCATTACCCTTTCTCAAAAAAATGGTTGAAGGAATACCAGAATTGAAAACTACACATGAAGGAATTTGCAAAGGATGTGCCATTGGGAAGAATATCAAGAAACCATTCCCAAGAAACAACAACAGATATAAGGAGATCCTAGATCTAATACACTCATATGTTTGTGGTATGATGCCAGTCAAATCTCTAGGAGGATCTCTTTACTATGTAATCTTCATAGACGATTATTCAAGAAAGACTTGGCTATATCTACTGAAGACAAAAGATGAAGTATTCAACAAATTCCAAGAATTCAAAGCAGAGATAGAAAACCTCATGAACAATAAGATCAAGACATTAAGAACAGATAATGTAGGAGAATAAACCTTGAAGGAATTTGTTGCATTCTGCAAATTAGCAGGGATTAGGAGGGAGATAATTGTTCCTCATAATCCTCAACAAAATTTTGTAGTAGAAAGAAATAACAGATCTATTGAAGAAACTGTAAAATCCTTACTAAATGATCAAGGTATATCCATTTTCTTATGTGGATAAGAAAAAATGACACCAACATATGTGTAGAATAGAGTCCTCATCATATATTAAAGGACATGACACCAAAAGAAGCCTTCTCAGGTAAGAAACCTAATGTGGAAAATCTAAGAATATTTTGATGTCTTGTTTACTCTCACATTCCCAAGGACAAAAGGAATAAAGTAGAACCCTCAAGAAAGAAGGGGATATTTGTAGGATATATTGATTCATCCAAGGCCTATAGAATATATATCCCATACAAGAACAATATCAAAGTCAGTAGAGACGTAAGATTCAATGAAAATATGGCCTTCAAGAAATCCATAGAAGAAACTATTGAAGAAGAAGAGATTGAAGAACCTAATGAAGAAATCATAGAAAATGAAAATGACAAAAAGGAACAACCTGATCATCCTATGGAACCATGTAAAAAATTTGATTCAGATATCGTACCTAAAACCAAGAAACGACCATCTTGTATTGAAGCCACCTTACAATACGCAGAATGACTCAAGGTTCCAGAAGGAGCATTCAGAAAGAGTAAAATACCTAAAAGATTCTCAAGTTATGAAACATACATGATAAAGCTTATAGATGAGGAACATACCACATTTGAAGAAGCAGTTCAAAAGGGACAATGTAAAGAACCTATGATGAAAGAACAACAATCCATTATGATAGGAAATCGTACCTAGACCTAAATAAAAATCAGTGGTAACTTCAAAATGGGTATACAAGATCAAACATGTAGAAGACGAAAGTGTGGATAAATACAAGGAAAGATTCATAGCCAGAGGGTTCTCCCAGAAGGAGGGATAAGATTATGACGAAACATTTTCTCCGGTGGCTAGATATACTTCCATCAGAGCTATCATATCTCTTGTTTCTTCCATGGGATGGAACTTACATCAGATGGATGTAAATAAAACTTTCCTCAGTGGAGCTATTGAAGAAGAATTATATATTGAACAACCTCAAGGGTTTGAGGTACAATCCAGAGACACTCATGTGTGAAGATTAAAGAAAGTTGTATATGGACTCAAGCAATCTCCAAGGTATTGGTATGCCAGAATGGATAGCTATCTAACAAGACTTGGTTTCTCCAAGAGTCATGAAGATCCAAACCTTTACTACAAATTCATGGACAATGCACCTGTAATTGTACTACTATATTTTGACGATCTATTCATAACAGGTGAAGAGTCTCTTATCATCTAAGTCAAAAAGGAACTAGCTTCTGAATTTGATATGAAAGATCTAGGTCTCATGCATTATTACATGGGACTAGAAGTATGGCAGAAGCATGTTGAAGTATTCCTTGGTCAAGGAAAGTACACAATAAAGATACTTCAGAAGTTTGGAATGATGGATTGCAAATCCATGGATATTCCTATGACTACAGATATAACAAAAGTAAGTGATCCAGATTCTGATCTGATAGATCCATCATTATATGGACAATTGGTTGGGTCATTGATGTATATGGTAAATAATTGACCAGACATTTTATTTGTCATGAATACACTAATTTAGTTCCAGGTGGAACCAAGGCATGAGCATTGGATAGCTGCAAAACATGTCCTAATATATATTTGTGTGACAATAAACTATGGGTTAAGATATACCGCATCCAACGATATACAACTTCATGGATTTACAGACTCAGATTGGGTCGGAAGTGCAGAAGACAGAAATAGTACTTCTGGTATGTGTTTCAGCTTGGGCTCCACTATCATATCTTGGGGAATAAGGAAACAGAAGTCTGTCGCACTCAACACAGTAGAAGCAAAGTATATCGAAACATGTGAAGGATGCACAAAATAAATATGGCTAAGGAAGTTAATCTCTGATTTATTTGATTAGATTCCAGAATCGACCATAATACATTGTGATAATTAGAGTTGTATAAGATTATCAGAACATCCTGTGTTTCATGAAAGGTCGAAACACATTGAGATCAAATACTACTTTATTCAAGATAAATTCCAGGAAGGAGAGGTAAATCTTGAGTATATCCCCACAGATGAGCAAACAACAAATATCCTGACAAAACCTCTATCCAGAATAAAGTTTGCATATTTCCAAGAGAAGATGGGGATCATGGAAATAAGTCCCTTAGCTGAAAGGGAAGAAATGAATCTCCATGTTGGGAGGGAGCACTGAAAATGTAATTGAGGAAATTTATTTTTTGATATTGAAAAATAGTCCATCTTGGATAGATTCTTTCTTGTTTGGAAAGTGGATTGATATTTTTGGAGGACAATGATTTCCAATTGTGGTTAATGTGGGAGAAATGGTCCAGATTGCTGATGTATCATCGACAGTGACTTACCATTATGATTAACATGGGGAGTGGTCTAGGGAAGTCTCTCTTCTTCAGGGTTACTCAAGAAGACTAGCCTGCCTTGTCGAACAACGATTTTTCATTATGTTTAAGATGATTAATGGTTCGTTTTGGAGGTTAATGCAGGACATTATTTTCCTCTTGTGGTTAATAGAGGAAATGGTCCAGACAGTCATTCGTTAGGGTGTATTCATTCTCTCCAGGTTTCACTTCATTTAGTGCCGGAGGAATATCCCAGAATGGGGAATGGTCCAGGCTCAACAATAAGGGAAAGACATTCCTTAGGGAATATTCATTCTCTCCAGGTTAAACTTTGTTTAGTGTTGGAGGAATGGCCGAGGGTGAGGAATGGTCCAGACTAAGAAATCAAAATAATCATTCCTCCTTGTTTGAGAAGAATAAGGAAGATAGCCCATCATTGATGTTCTACTCCGAGGGAAGATATTCTTTCAAATATCACATATGTGAGTGAAATATTGGCCTAGATGATCCAGTTTATTTTAACAATATTTTCTGTCCAGGTTGACATCAGATGATTGTTATGGAGACTTCTTGTCTCCAGACAGTAGAGATATACTACTATGGTGGATNTGTGCACCTCAACTTTCTCTTCCTCTCTCAGATAAGAATTTCTTCTCTATCTCTTTCTTCTGTGCTTTATGCTCCATGTATTATTTCCATTCAATGTGCTACATCTTTTCTGTGCATTTCAGGTCTTGCACACACCATTCCTCTACTCGCATGAAAAACTCTACACAATAGCAACCCTCTCTTCTATGTTATGCATATATTTATCATGCCAAGTCTATGCCCGATCATGCACCTAACTCTTCGTTCTCTCTAGCGATCATTCAAAGACCATTCTTCATCAGTGGGTTGTTATACTGATATTCTTTGGCTTCTATGGAAGTTACAGTCTTCGACACTTTTCCTGTTGATATTATGGTAGCTTCAAGAGGTATGAACCTCTATTGTGACCTTTGACAAGATTAGAATGTTCCAGGAGCAAGCAAAGAAATGAAGAAAACCCTGGGTGAGATGTCGGATGAAGAAATATAATTAAAATGAATTTATTAGTACCCAGAGAGAGAAGTCACCCCAGGCAAGTCTGCAAGAATACTATAAATATAGGGCACCAGTCTCTCATTTGAAACACTTCTCAGAAACACAGAAAGCCAGTTTCTGCACACTGCAGTCTAGCAGTCTTGTGCACAAGTCCTGGGGAAAGTTTTGTGCCAGTGTTGGGTGTGACTATTTGATTATATTGGTTACTTCTTACTTAGTGCATTAGCCTTTATTGGATATTGGATTGCTACCAATATTCTTCTCTTTGTCAAGGTCAAGGTGCTCGGAGGGTAGCTTCAGCCTATGGTTGGGTGACAAGGGTATTGTCAATGGTAAAATGAGTACAATCCTTAATATTCTAACAGGTTATGGGCCCACACCTCCTTCATTCAGTCTAAATGCTGGAAGGAAGCATAACTGCTAGGATATTGAGCTTGATGAGGAACTGTCGCTAGGGTTACTAGTAGGAGCAGATTCCAAGACACTGTCTCTAGGGTTACTAGCAAAAGAAGTTATAGAAACCTTAATCTCAGATCTGGCACCTTGTGATGGAGCATATCGCTCAAGGGGAAGATATTTATATGTGCCCTATTTCATCACACCTTTTGTCTATCCCAGAAGACAGAAACCTCATATTTGAAGTCTTGGATCAAAGAATGACCAACTACCAGTCAACTGAAGACATGATTGAAATGATCAGTCTTTTACACTAATCAGCACTCACTAGAATGATTGAAGATGAAATGTGGATAATCGATAGTGGAGCTTCTAGGTACATGATGGGAGATCAAGATAGACTCTCAAACCTAAATGAGAAAAATACATCATAAAAGGTAGATCTTGAAGACAAAAGCACTTACCCAGTCAAAGGATTTTGACAAGCCTCCGTCAAGTTGAAATCAGGTAGCAATGTTCACTTAAGCAATGTTTTATATGTACCTGGTTTAGAAAAGAATCTTGTATTGATATCTTGCCTAGAAGACAAAGGAAATAGAATAGATTTCATGGATGGAAAAGTATTATCATGGCATAAAGACTCCAACATAGAGAATGCTAGGGTTATTGGAAGTCGTGAAGGAAATTTGTATAGACTACTAGAACAAAATGAAGAAGCTCTTGTACATGACAAAGTCAACCCTAATGAACTTTGGAATAGAAGGTATTCTCAAATTAATTATCAAGCATTACCCTTTCTCAAAAAAATGGTTGAAGGAATACCAGAATTGAAAACTACACATGAAGGAATTTGCAAAGGATGTGCCATTGGGAAGAATATCAAGAAACCATTCCCAAGAAACAACAACAGATATAAGGAGATCCTAGATCTAATACACTCATATGTTTGTGGTATGATGCCAGTCAAATCTCTAGGAGGATCTCTTTACTATGTAATCTTCATAGACGATTATTCAAGAAAGACTTGGCTATATCTACTGAAGACAAAAGATGAAGTATTCAACAAATTCCAAGAATTCAAAGCAGAGATAGAAAACCTCATGAACAATAAGATCAAGACATTAAGAACAGATAATGTAGGAGAATAAACCTTGAAGGAATTTGTTGCATTCTGCAAATTAGCAGGGATTAGGAGGGAGATAATTGTTCCTCATAATCCTCAACAAAATTTTGTAGTAGAAAGAAATAACAGATCTATTGAAGAAACTGTAAAATCCTTACTAAATGATCAAGGTATATCCATTTTCTTATGTGGATAAGAAAAAATGACACCAACATATGTGTAGAATAGAGTCCTCATCATATATTAAAGGACATGACACCAAAAGAAGCCTTCTCAGGTAAGAAACCTAATGTGGAAAATCTAAGAATATTTTGATGTCTTGTTTACTCTCACATTCCCAAGGACAAAAGGAATAAAGTAGAACCCTCAAGAAAGAAGGGGATATTTGTAGGATATATTGATTCATCCAAGGCCTATAGAATATATATCCCATACAAGAACAATATCAAAGTCAGTAGAGACGTAAGATTCAATGAAAATATGGCCTTCAAGAAATCCATAGAAGAAACTATTGAAGAAGAAGAGATTGAAGAACCTAATGAAGAAATCATAGAAAATGAAAATGACAAAAAGGAACAACCTGATCATCCTATGGAACCATGTAAAAAATTTGATTCAGATATCGTACCTAAAACCAAGAAACGACCATCTTGTATTGAAGCCACCTTACAATACGCAGAATGACTCAAGGTTCCAGAAGGAGCATTCAGAAAGAGTAAAATACCTAAAAGATTCTCAAGTTATGAAACATACATGATAAAGCTTATAGATGAGGAACATACCACATTTGAAGAAGCAGTTCAAAAGGGACAATGTAAAGAACCTATGATGAAAGAACAACAATCCATTATGATAGGAAATCGTACCTAGACCTAAATAAAAATCAGTGGTAACTTCAAAATGGGTATACAAGATCAAACATGTAGAAGACGAAAGTGTGGATAAATACAAGGAAAGATTCATAGCCAGAGGGTTCTCCCAGAAGGAGGGATAAGATTATGACGAAACATTTTCTCCGGTGGCTAGATATACTTCCATCAGAGCTATCATATCTCTTGTTTCTTCCATGGGATGGAACTTACATCAGATGGATGTAAATAAAACTTTCCTCAGTGGAGCTATTGAAGAAGAATTATATATTGAACAACCTCAAGGGTTTGAGGTACAATCCAGAGACACTCATGTGTGAAGATTAAAGAAAGTTGTATATGGACTCAAGCAATCTCCAAGGTATTGGTATGCCAGAATGGATAGCTATCTAACAAGACTTGGTTTCTCCAAGAGTCATGAAGATCCAAACCTTTACTACAAATTCATGGACAATGCACCTGTAATTGTACTACTATATTTTGACGATCTATTCATAACAGGTGAAGAGTCTCTTATCATCTAAGTCAAAAAGGAACTAGCTTCTGAATTTGATATGAAAGATCTAGGTCTCATGCATTATTACATGGGACTAGAAGTATGGCAGAAGCATGTTGAAGTATTCCTTGGTCAAGGAAAGTACACAATAAAGATACTTCAGAAGTTTGGAATGATGGATTGCAAATCCATGGATATTCCTATGACTACAGATATAACAAAAGTAAGTGATCCAGATTCTGATCTGATAGATCCATCATTATATGGACAATTGGTTGGGTCATTGATGTATATGGTAAATAATTGACCAGACATTTTATTTGTCATGAATACACTAATTTAGTTCCAGGTGGAACCAAGGCATGAGCATTGGATAGCTGCAAAACATGTCCTAATATATATTTGTGTGACAATAAACTATGGGTTAAGATATACCGCATCCAACGATATACAACTTCATGGATTTACAGACTCAGATTGGGTCGGAAGTGCAGAAGACAGAAATAGTACTTCTGGTATGTGTTTCAGCTTGGGCTCCACTATCATATCTTGGGGAATAAGGAAACAGAAGTCTGTCGCACTCAACACAGTAGAAGCAAAGTATATCGAAACATGTGAAGGATGCACAAAATAAATATGGCTAAGGAAGTTAATCTCTGATTTATTTGATTAGATTCCAGAATCGACCATAATACATTGTGATAATTAGAGTTGTATAAGATTATCAGAACATCCTGTGTTTCATGAAAGGTCGAAACACATTGAGATCAAATACTACTTTATTCAAGATAAATTCCAGGAAGGAGAGGTAAATCTTGAGTATATCCCCACAGATGAGCAAACAACAAATATCCTGACAAAACCTCTATCCAGAATAAAGTTTGCATATTTCCAAGAGAAGATGGGGATCATGGAAATAAGTCCCTTAGCTAAAAGGGAAGAAATGAATCTCCATGTTGGGAGGGAGCACTGAAAATGTAATTGAGGAAATTTATTTTTTGATATTGAAAAATAGTCCATCTTGGATAGATTCTTTCTTGTTCGGAAAGTGGATTGATATTTTTGGCGGACAATGATTTCCAATTGTGGTTAATGTGGGAGAAATGGTCCAGATTGCTGATGTATCATAGACAGTGACTTCCCATTATGATTAACATGGGGAGTGGTCTAGGGAAGTCTCTCTTCTTCAGGGTTACTCAAGAAGACTAGCCTGCCTTGTCGAACAACGATTTTTCATTATGTTTAAGATGAGTAATGGTTCGTTTTGGAGGTTAATGCAGGACATTATTTTCCTCTTGTGGTTAATAGAGGAAATGGTCCAGACAGTCATTCGTTAGGGTGTATTCATTCTCTCCAGGTTTCACTTCGTTTAGTGCCGGAGGAATATCCCAGGGTGGGGAATGGTCCAGGCTCAACAATAAGGGAAAGACATTCCTTAGGGAATATTCATTCTCTCCAAGTTAAACTTTGTTTAGTGTTGGAGGAATGGCCGAGGGTGAGGAATGGTCCAGACTAAGAAATCAGAATAATCATTCCTCCTTGTTTGAGAAGAATAGGGAAGATAGCCCATCATTGATGTTCTACTCCAAGGGAAGATATTCTTTCAAATATCACATATGTGAGTGAAAGATTGGCCTAGATGATCCAGTTTATTTTAACAATATTTTCTGTCCAGGTTGACATCAGATGATTGTTATGGAGACTTCTTGTCTCCAGACAGTAGAGATATACTACTATGGTGGATATCTTCCACTATTTGTGACTATGTGTCATGGTTTGAGTAGTTGCATACTACCATGGATAAACATAGTTGTGTTCTATCAATTGATATTGTACGAGTTGTCATGGAGATTATCCAGTTGGATATAATGATGGTGCTCGTGATACTACCAGTTGAATGGTTTGTTTGTGCTCAAGACCATTATTAGTTATACCTCCCTAGCTAGGAGGGAGTGTTGATATTATGGTATCTTTGGGAGGTATGAACCTCTATTGTGACCTTTGACAAGATTAGAATGTTCTGGGAGGAAGCAAAGGAATGAAGAAAACCCTAGACGAGATGTCGGTTGAAGAAAGATAACTAAAATGAATTTATTAGTACTCAGAGAGAGAAGCCGACCCATGAAAGTCTGCTAGGAATACTATAAATAGAGGGTGCCAGTCTCTCATTTGATACACTTCTCAGAAACACATAAAGCCAGTTTCTGTGCATTGCAGTCTAGAATTCTTGTGCACAAGTTCTGGGGAAAGTGTTGCGGCAGTTTTGGGTGTGACTATCTGATCAGCTTGGTTACTTCTTACTTAGTGCATTATCCTTTCTTGGCTATTGGATTTCTACTAGGATTCTTCTCTTTTTCAAGGTAAAGGTGCTCAAAGGGTGTTTTCGGCCTATGGTTGGGTGGCAAGGGTATTTTTAATGGTAAAATGAGCACAAACCATAATATTCTAACATTTCCATCTGTCAATTGTATAAATGATGAATCTTCACTTCACTGGAAGTTACCTCAAGACTCTTCATCTCCTCTGGTAGTTACCCTACATCTCATCGAATTATCTGGCATATGCAATCACTTTGTTTCTCGCAGTTACAATCAGTCCTTTTCGGCAGTTACAGGGAGAATTTCTGCATGCTCATTCCTTTGGCACCTTTTCCCTTCCTGAGAAAAACTTCACAAAAGGCACTATATTTTCTTACTAAGCCCATTCCTTTCACGTGACCATCGGGGGTGACCAAATTCCTATTCAAATGGCACTTCCAGATTTCTATCTAGTGAGCACTATCTCTGTTTCACGATATGACCTTGGGCTATAAGCTTCATGTGACCATGTGATTGTAGGAGCATCCATAGGCAGTTTAAGAGAAACCCACTTTTAGCCTCACAATTCACTACAAGCCTCCACACATCCTTTCTCCAAAATTGTGGTTTCAATTGTGGCCCACTCAAGACACATTAAGGCTCGAGCATGTTCTTACCCAACAATGGAGCATGACTGTCGATCTCATGATCTTGATGGTTCTCCTAAATGGATGGTTCAGATATGTCCTCTCAATTCTATGGACCAGATCTCACCTTCCTACATAAACAGTTGTGATTTACTTCGTGATCTAGGCTTCAGGAGTTTCAATTCTCAAACTCCACTTTCTCCTAGAGCATTTCACCCAGAGTCTATAATCCAATGACATGTGTCCCTTTCAGATCAATAGTCATGATCCTTTCGAGTCTCCGGAATTCAGATATTTCAACTTACGCTATCCTTCCACTGGAGTAGATAGGAGGATGAGAATGCTTCCGAAGTGATCTTTCAAATCGAATGTCTCGTGTCCACTTTGGGACTTTGACATTCGTGACTTTGGAGTTTTTGTTATTTCCTAGTGGTAAATATCCTGAAGTAAAACTCCTAGAGTGACGTAACTCTTGCGTGACTTGATGATGTGTCACAAGACAAGAAGTTGTTGTTGATCACTATAATTGCTTATTTAATTAAACAATCAAGTGCTACATAAATTGTCAACCCAGGGAAGTCTGTTTATTTCAACGGTAATCACACACTATATATGCTCAATCTCAACAGCAACCTAGAGTTGTAGTAAAAATATATTAATCACACCTTGCCTTGAACAAACTGAAGTTCTAACTTGAATTACAGGAAAGCAACCTACCTATTGCAGAGTTCAAAGTTTAAAGAAATGATTATCCAAAGAATCCTGGATTACATTAAGGAATAACAACCTAGGAAAGAAATCCTTCAAACCACTTCAAAAGGAAAGACCAAATATATTGTAATAGAGAACGGGACCCTATTCCCCAAGAAGGAATCTTCAGCACCTGTTTCCGATCATCACACTTTCATGAAATCATTGCTAACTAAAATGATTGACACACATTAAAGACTAACTATCTTCTAACAGAGAACAAGACCCTATTCCCCAAGCAGGAATCTTCAGCACCTGTTTCTGATTATCACACTTTCATGAACTCATTGCTAATTGAAATGATTGACACATATTGAAGACTAACTATCTCCTAACAGAGAACATAAAACTATTCCCCAAGCATGAATCTTCAACACCTGTCCCTGATTATCACGCTTTCATAAATTCACCAACCAAGATTGCTAACTAAAATGATTATTGGTTACCCAAGCATTAATTATATGAAAATAATGTAACAACTAGTAAAACAGAGTTTCAGCGAGACAGAGTTCAATCAAGTAGTGTTTCAGCAAAACAACATTCAGTAAAGTAGTGTTTCAACATAACAGAATTTAATCAAGGCATGAACAGAAATAAAACTAACACACTACAAAGCTAATGGGTGAATCTTGTGAAGAAGGTGGGCCCTCCCTTCTCACAAAATTCCCCTGGAATGAAAGGAACTAGAGAGAAATGCTCAGAACAATCTTTTATTCATCTGTCAACTATGTTACATTACAATATGAAGTAAAACACGTCCCTCTCTATAAATCCTTTCTTATTTAAGAAGAAGGTCCTCTCTAATGGTGATTTCCTCTTATTTAAAGAGGAGAATCCCCTTGATACAAATTTTATCATCAAATTACATGTGCACATCTGAATCCTATTCTTAGTCAGATCAAATCTTTACTGGAATAGGATATCTTGGTCTCCCGTAATAGAATGTTATTACAATAGTTGAAAAGGTGTTGAGTGAAGTGTT
>JZKD02S1770129.1:32349-44474 GCA_000966675.3 Picea glauca
TGATCAATGGTTAAGTATGAGAGTAATGCAAAATTATATGCAAAACAGATTAAACATATAGTAAAGAGAAGATATGTTGTATACTTTTGGAGAGATAGGGTAAGGTGATAATATAAGTTTAAATGTGAGTGGAAAAAGGGTGTAATGGTAGAAAAAGGTGTGAGCAAAAAGGTACATTGTAGGGTCCTAACAGCTGCCACATGTCACTCTAATTCATGATTTGCACGAACCTTAAATGTTGATTTAAACTTGACACTTATTGTTCTCTGAGTGTGCCACATGTCCTTGATCTAAAGGTTAGGATAGTATCTTATATCGATGGCTGAGAGTGCCTTTGGTGGTGAAACCCCTGAAGCAATTCTCCCAGAGTGACGTAACTTTCTTACGTCACTTGTTGACATGGCACGAGCCAATTTCCTCTTGATGCTTGTCATCACCTGATTATGCCATGCATATTTGTTGACGTGGTCTACTGACATGATCTGCCGACATGGTCTTGTGACGAGGTCTACCACTATGCCCTTTTCTTGACGTGGTCTGCTGACCAACATTCCTGAACCAATGATCATTGTTTGTCCTCCAAATCTGACGGTCCTTATTCATTTTGGATTTCTAGTCTTCATGTATTTCATACCTCAAACATTCTAGAGCGTAACCTCCTCGCGACTTTAAATCCAAAGTGAATCATGTTCGTTGATCAGGATCTTAGATTGACAGCTTGATCTTTCTGTGATGCAACTCTTCTGGCTTATCTCGTCCTTCCACTTCAAACTGATCTGACAGTCATCATTTACTCTAACTCTCCAGCTCTCTGGACTTCGGGTTTTTCAAGTCTCAAACTGAAAAATCCTCTAAGTGATTTGCTCTGAATTTGAGGATCGTGTGCCACCTGTTAGTCTTGACGATGGAGGATCCCTGCTTACTTCAAGACTTCAGGACTTTGACAAGTGCACCCTCCTATGCTCATCCAAATGCTTAACATTCATGAATTTATTTCTGGATCCAATGACTATTGATCCTTGGTGCTCAGATCCAATAGATCATATCTGTACTTCTCCTCTACACTTCCTCTGGTCACTGGGCATTGATCTAACGGTCATCGGGTATTCAAGATTGGTGATCCAATGACCACTGTCATTCTTCCTTCTGAGATTTCTCATCTCTCTGAATTAGAAGGTTTTCTTAGTGTTCAAAGGTCTCAACCTTTCACTAGCAAATTTGGGTCATTTTGTGACGGCTATTGTTGGCCCTTGACCAAGTTTTGAGAAGCACTTGGTCATATTTGACCATTTTTGGGACTTCGACAGCTTGTCAAAGATGGAGCACAACATGAAGTAGAAATCATGGAAGCTAGACCCCTTTTTGGGTCCTTTTAGGGTTTTTGGATAATGTAATGGGGAAGGGATGTCAACCCATGGGTTCACCCACGCTTAGGCCCACTTTTGTAATGTATAAATAGATAGGCAATGCAATAAGTAGTAGAAGTTGTTTCTTAGTGCACTTGGTGATTGCTTAGTGCAATTTGGCTAAAGTGCTAAGAGTTGGATTTGCATGATCAAGTATTGTAAGGCTTTGTGCATTTTGTGTAAGACTTGCAGAGCTGAGTGCAAGTCCCTGTGAGAGACTGTAGAAAGCTTTGTGCTGTAAGGCAATGAAGAAGGATCTAGCGAGTTGCGTAGATCTTCAGTCCTGTGTGTAGTAGGGTTCGAAGGATTTGTGTTGTAACCAATTGAAGACATTAATAAAGAAGAAAACTTTGTGGACGTAGCCCCAGGGTGGGGGTGAACCACGGTAAATCTGTGTGTTGTGCTCTATGCCTCGACTTGATGTGCTTGTCTCTTCCTTTTCTAAGTGTTGTGATGTGTTTAGATAGATATATTTATGCTTTGTGCTTATGAGCTATGAATGAATGTTAGCTCTGATATGTATGAATATGATTAGTGTTTATCTATAGGATCTGATCTATTTTACTGTTACTAAGTGCTAAAAGATCTTAGATCTAAGTAAATGTTGTGATGCTCTGTGCTATCTGTGAAGTATAATAAGATTGAATATTGATGAATAGTAACTGCTAAGTGATCTGTTAAGTGTTAGAATCATAGGTCTCTGTCCCAGCTAAAGTTGCAAACATCTGAGTCCTACAACCACCCCTGGATCTACCTTGTGTGAGACTTCATCTGCTTCGCAGGTGTTGTCGGAAGGGCTGGTAGTTAGGGTTTTTTTGGTGCCCTGTTTTAGCATTGAACCCTAGTTATGCCCCTGTGCTAATAAATGGTTCCATTTCTAGGACCTGAAACTATGATTACTGGGAACTAAGCAGAAGAATCTTTGTGAAAAGATATGTCCTAAAATTGTAAAATCTCTCTGCATGGATCTATGCCCTAGTGCACAGTGATCCACTTGATCTAAAAAGTTCTATGCTAAATAAGGAAAGACAGGTCTGAAGGAAAGAAGTCAGATTTGCAAAAAAAGAGGTTGATACTGAAGAAAATAAGTAAGATCTGTAAGCTCTGTGCTCCGATAAAGGTAAGAATACTTAAAAGTTCTTAGATATGGAAGCTTTGTTCCTTGTAGAAGTAAAAGAGGTGACAATTTTTGTTTCTAAAGTATGGATTTAGGTATGCTTGATAGATTTTTTCCTAGCTTGAAAACTAGGGCATTATTAGATGAAATAATGTTTGATATGAATAGATCTAATAAGAATAATGATAGATATGTTATACCTATGCATAGAAAGAATTTTTGGACTAACAAATGGATGCAGGATCCTAGAAAGAAATTTTTGCAGGTTCACCATTATGATCCTCGTGCGTAGTATAAGAAAAGTTGGGGATCATTGAAGAGAAAGAGAGGATTAAATATTTGTTACAGTTGCAGAAGACCAAGACATATTGCTAATGAATGCCCTAGGAGAAACCCTAGTTGCCTATATTGTAAGGCTATGGAACATGAAGTACTAGATTTCCCTAGAATGATTGCTAGACTTGAAAATATGAATAGGGAGCAAGCAAACCCTAAAGGAGATCAAGACACTAAGATTATAGAAGAACCCCAGAAATAATCAAAGATTATGTTGTTGAAAATGAAAGAAACCCTGGATGAACATAAAGGTGCCAGTTTGTCAGACATCTTCAAAGAAAAGGAAAAAATTGAAGTAATAATAGGAGAATTTGACATTGACTGTGCTCTGGATGTGGGAACATAGATGAACATCATGACATAAAGTACTTGGGAAACCCTAGGAAGGCCTGCTATGGTTCTTTCACTAGGAAAAATAGGATTGTTTAAAGGAAAAATGGTAACCCTATGTGACAGGATTACCCAGATAACTATGAGTACCCATGGAGATTCGACGGAGAAATAATTCGAAGTTATTAAATTTATTGAGGACTATGCCCCATTTTCAACTTTGTTAGGAAATATTTGGATTGAAAAAGACCAGATCCAACGAAAAGAAGAAAAGGAAGCCCTAGAACAAAAGAAGCAAGAACTCATGAAATTTATGACTATAAAGATCGCCTACTTGATGGAAGAATAAGATAATAGATATAGGCTATTAAACACTAGGGACTTGGATGTCGAAGCTATAACAGAATTAGAGGAACCACAGAAGATTGAAATACCTAATCCATATGATGAAGGTGTATTACTCTTGGATCTGAAGAAAGAGTCTCAGCATCACGAAGTGACTATGTTGAGAGAGGATAGGGATCAAAATGAAAAAAGGATGACCGAGACGAAGCTCACCATGAAGAAGGATAGAAATCTAAGTAAGAAGAGAGCCAAGATTGAAAAGTTACAGAAGATTCCACAGAAAGCTTCGCGGAAGGAAAAATCACAGGAATTGAGCTTCGTCGGGATACCAGAACAATGACATATGGCACTTCATCGTGGTGAAGAAATATAGTTGTTGGACCGATATACCTTTTTGAATTCCACCCCAAACAAGAAGAAAAGGACTAAAAGATCACTACTAGACCATTGGACCACACTATAATGAATGGATCAACGTTCATGAAAGATTCATACCCGTTGCAAGTAGAACGTTGATGAATTTCCTATTTATCTTGCCATGCCCTGCCTGAAGAACAATTTTCCTAACTAAGAAATTGAAGCCTGCGGAACTGGTGATTGTCTACAATGATCATTGCAAGAAGATTGTTCATCCTAGTGCAACATTTTGAGATCATCATGACCCTTATTATCTTTCCCGAGTGCGTATGTCCGACGAGCTCACTGAACTTGATGAATCCATTATAGAGGTCCTTCTTGAGTTAATGACTGAGAGAAACATGTCGGAAGAAGAATGTACACTAGATTCCAAGAATCATCAATGGGAGGAGTGCAAGCCTCTCCATTGACTGCTAGAGCAGAAACATCTCGAGTTGATGCAGAAAGAAGAACTAAGCATAAGGATGACATAGCCAACGCGAAGTTAGTGTCATCCATCCTACCAACTTACATACCCCCTCTGAGCGATGAGATTAATAGGGACATTTTCCCTAGAGAATTTTAATACACACTAGTCATTACATACCTACCAAAAGGAGTGTGCACCTACCGTGCAGATCAAGACAAGGTTACAGTGTTGAAGTTTTGAGACTTCAACCTGGGGGAGTGTAAAGCTTACAACATGTTCACCCCATATAAGTACTTGATGAGAACTAAGGGTAAGAATTCATATCTCATCCCTTAGTAATGGATGATGAACCTCACGCAATCTACTTTTCTCAACGTTATGAAAATACCACACTTCGGAAGACACCAGGAGGTGAATGATTGTGTAAAACTACTGCTAGAAAGTTACCATGGAGGAAACCTATGGTTAGATTGTCGCATAACTTTTGATATGAAGCTGATCAATAGGATCACTGGGCTTATCATGTAGGGCCCTGATCCCCATGAGTACTATCATGGAAAGATCGTAGACCGCGCTCTTGCACAGAAGATCAAAGAAGCCTATGGCGATGTTGAGAAAGGTGTGAGAGGCTACAAGGCAGCTTCCATTGAAAGTGGTGTAGTGCACCTAGCATGCCAATTGATTGCAAGGAAGTTGGTACATAAGAATCGACCAACACAAGTATCTAGATTTGAAATTGACCTTGCAAGAAAGTGCGTTGAGGGACTACAAATCAACTAATGATTGACTATGGATCAGGGGCATGAATTCCATTTTAGCTGGCTCCTAATACTAATTGATTTTGTTGCATGGGAGCTACCGAAAGGTGAAACCTTCCTGAACTTGGACCCCTTTGAGCCACTAGCCACAAAGTTCAGTACATAATGGTACTCGAATGACATGAGAAATCAATGGAAATCAAATGTCGTTTTCCACACGTACTATAACCAATTGAAAGAAGCCATAAGGAGTGAACCATGCATAACCCCAAACAATTTAAAGAGATTCTGACCTCTGATAAAGTTCAGCATGGACCACCACTTTATATACCTAACCCCATGCACGGATGAGCACCAGGAAAAACTTCAGTCCTATTATAAGCTGACGGAAGAAGACCTGGAAGAGATCACCAAAGAATGGTCGGTGGACCTACTTGTTCCAGCAGACCCGCATAAATGTCCAACATCAACAGCCCCAGAACTACACATGATACACCTGGGCCAAGTAAGACAAAGAAAGAAAAGTCAATGAAGAATACTAAAGAAGTCTAGGATGTTGACAGCCTATCTGTAAGGATGACTTCCATTACACCAGATGAAGAAGGTGATGACGAAGAAGGTACAGAAACCCAGAGAGTCAAAGTACCACCACCTCGAGATGAAGAAGACTCATCGAATAAAAGGAAGGTCTCACCTCTGAAATCTTCCTCCAGAAAGAAACCAAGAACCCCTGTAACCAAGATGCAAACTTCCCTCACGTTGGATGATTTTGATTTCATTGTTGCAGTGGTCAATTATTATTCAAAGGAAATCATAGAGAAGTAGGAGGCGAAGCAGGAACAAATGTATAGCCAGATTGAGATCGCACTCTAGGGAGTACAACAAGCACTCCATTATAGCCAAGAAACCTCTACTACACCTCTTCCAGAAGGAACAACAGAACTGGGATATGAATTAGTTGAGCTCCGCAAGATTGCTAATACAGTCGAAGTATGCCTTCAACGTGCTTAGGAAGAAAAAGTGCAAGCCACCTAGGCCCTAAAGAAAGAATAGGAGGAACTTATTGAACAACGCCGAGTTGCACAACAAGAGAAGAATGCTCTCCAAGCAAAATTTGAAGAAGACAGGGAAAAGATCCAAAAAGTGAAAGAGTATTTGCTCACAAAGAAGATAGGAATTGAAGAAGCAATCAACAGAGCATTTCACTCTATGACTGGCTTAGAGCAGAAGGCTGAAGAGCCCATAGAGCACCAAGTGATGAAGCTGGTTGAAGTTATTCATCAACTTCAACAAAGGGTCATGGAATTAGAGCTTTAGACCATACCACAAACTCTACAAGAAGTGCACGACCAATGAGAATTGAATGCTCAGAATGCAATCGAGAGGATTAAAAAACTTGTTGTAGAATGTAAACAACTAAGTAGCAGAAGCGCACAGATATATGAACAACTATCTGAAGACCCAAAGTTGAAGAAACTAGAGTGTCAAATCCAGGAAGTAAAGCAACAAGCTGATACAGTACAGGCACAACTCAAGCTCCTGTCACCCATCGAGAGGATGAAGACATCCCAAGAATGACACACTACCCAACAACTCATTCTTACCATGCAGTACAGAGTGATGGAAGTCACCCAAAAACTCCAGCCAAGCCAGGAGACAACCTACCTATTGTTTGAAGAAATTGAAGGCCAAGGAACACTACCGGCTAAACAAGTAGTTGCTATAGTCAAGCAACAACTAGAAGGACCTATCAGTGAAACCGTTGTTCAAGAGTTTGCTGAGAAATAAGAAATAACACAAAGACAAGTTGAAGCATCTTGAGCCAAGCTCGAGACCTTCAAGGAATAGTTACCCAGACCTGAGTGACTCTGTATGAGTCACAAGTGAGTGTTGGGGGCCTGTTGGCCCTTGACCAAGTTTTGAGACACACTTTGTCATATTTGATCGTTTTTGGGAATTCGTCAACTTGTCAAAGATGGACCACAACACGAAGCATAAATCATGGAAGCTAGACCCCTTTTTGGGTCCTTTTATGGTTTTGGGATAATGTAATGGGGAAGGGATGTCAGCCCATGGGTTCACCCATGCTTAGGCCCACTTTTGTAATGTATAAATAGATATGAATTGTAAGAAGTAGTAGAAGTTGTTGCTTAGTGCACTTGGTCATTTCTTAGTGCAAGTTGGGTAAAGTGCTAAGAGTTGGATCTGTGTGATCAAGTATTGTAAGGCTTTGTGCATTTTGCGTAAGACTTGTAGAGCTGAGTGAAATTCCCTGTGAGAGACTGTAGAAGGCTTTGTGCTGTAAGGGAAGGAAGAAGGATCTAGCGAGATACACAAATATTTTGTCCTATGTGTAGTAGGGTTTGGAAGGTTTGTGCTGTAACCAATTGAAGACATTAATAAAGAAGAAGACTTTGTGGACATAGCCCCAGGGTGGGGGTGAACCACGATAAATATCTGTGTTGTGATCTATGCCTCAACTTGATGTGCTTGTCTCTTCCTTTTCTAAGTGTTGTGATGTGTTTAGATAGATATATTTATACTTTGTTCTTATGAGATATGAATGAATTTTATCTCTGATATGTATGAATATGCTTAGTGTTGATATACAAGATTTCATCTGTTTTACTTTTACTAAGTGCTGAAAGATCTTAGATCTAAGTAAATGTTGTGATGCTCTGTGCTATCTATGAAGTATAATAAGACTGAATATTGATGAAGATTAACTGCCAAGTGTTCTGTTAAGTCCTAGAATCATAGGTCTGTGTCCCAGCTAAGGTTGCAGACATCTGAGTCCTGCAACCACCCATGCCTCTACCTTGGGTGAGACTTCATTTGCTTCACAGGTATTTCCAGAAGGGTCAGTAGTTAGGGTTTTGTTGGTGCATTGTTGTAGCATTGAACCCTGGGTCTACCCTCATGCCAACAGATATTTAGATGTGCTTGCGACGTTATGTCGTGGATATTGTGATGAATCTTGAGTATCTCATACTTAGTTTCATGTGACGTGGAAAGTTCGACGAACTTGAATTAACGTCGCAAGAGTGATGATCGTAGGGAACTTCTCACAATTGCAACAAAGAAAGAAATACCGTCGCCAATACAAATAAGTTAAGACTTCGTCGAAAGAGTGACACAGTAGGGAAATCATCGCACACTCGACAATAGAGGAAAAGTATGTGAAACCACTGCGATGAATCAGCTATCGACATTTTCATCGCTATTGCGACAACAACATGGTATATAGCGACGATTTAACTATACAAATTTTGTGGTTTATATAGAAAAGTCATCACAGGATTTATATTGTGCATTGCAATTACGACGACAACTTATTTGGTTTATATAGAAAATTCGTCGCAGGATTTCTATTGTGCATCGACATGGTGAAGACAACTTTCATGGTGTACGTCAAAATTGAGAGGACAACTTTCATGGTTTATATAGCAAATTCATCGCATGAATTCTATGGGGCATTGAAATTGCGACGACAACTTTTTTGGTTTATATAGAAAATTTGTCGCAGGATTTCGATTGTGCGTTGAAATTGCGACGAAAACTATTTATTTAAAAAAAAAATATTAAAAAATTATTTTTGGGCAAAATAAATAAAATTGTGCATCGAAATTGTAACAAATGTACCACTATGAGGACTCTACCATACATGCCAACATATATTTAATGAATGTTTGGTTCCTATGGTGATATGCACTATATAGCATATTTATTTTCTATGGTGATGTGACCTATAGAGAATGTATGGTTTCTATGGTGTTCTATGGATGGATATTTTTATCAAAACAATTGATCTATTCATAGATATTCTAATCAAAACAAGTTGTGTGTGCATGGATATTCTATTTGAAACATTGTATTTCTCTGTGGGATCCAATGCCCTTCGTTGAATCTAACTTTTTGATCATTTTAACTTGATACTTATATTATTCAAAATATGTGTCCCTTCATGCTAAGCCCTCATTACATCAATATATCCTTTCCCTATCTACCATGAAATTATGGAAAGAATTTTACTCAACAAGTTTGTTCTCTCATATTGGATGCAACAAATAAGTTGGAGGTATTGCAAGGAAAAATGATCTTCATGCTAATCCATCATTACATCAATATATCCTTTCCCTACCTACCATGCAAATATGGCAAGAATTTTACTCAATGAGTTTGTTCACTCATATTGGATGCAACAAATAAGTTCGAGCTATTGCAAGGCAAAATGATAACTTATGTGGGAGATTTATCGAATAGAAACATTTCAGAATCCCTAGTTTGCATTCTTCAGCATGGGGAAAAAACAAAAAGTGAGTCCATGAGATCTCAAGAAGACTCGAGTTCAAAACCAAAGGTTTCTATGCATTTTTGTATGAGGTATTTAATCTTTCCATAGTCATCTTCATATGTTTTTTCTTGGTGTTGAATAACACATGTAGAGGTTTTTGTGTTTGTTTGCATGACTATAATTGTTCAATAGAATTTTTGAGGTATTCCTTTCTAGTTCAAGAATGGGATATGTATGAGGGAAATGAAATAAAGAAGGAATTTTTGAGACTGGAATTGATAGAAATCTCTGGTTCAAAGTATAAGGAAGAAAACATTGTTGTTTTCAACATAGGCCACTGGTGGTCTCGTGAAAAAACATCAAAGGGATGCTTTCCTAAACCTCAACCTTTTCACTATTAATTTTAAAGTCCTCGTGGTGGCTTGAGAATATGAGACTAAAGTTATTGCAAGGTTAAAAATAAATATGGGCCATTTTCACTGAAGTTAATATAAGACTAAAAATTAATAAATCATTGCAAATTACAAGGACTAGTCTTAGTTTTATAGACATTGGGTATTTAGGTCATACAATGCTTCATTGAGAAACTGGCAATTACAAAAGTTACCCATCTGTGAGAGGGCCAAAAGGTTCCAACAACTTGTGCAAATATTTCTTATGAAAATGATGAAATAGTCAACCATGAGTAGATTATGGCAGTTATTGAGGTTTTAAATGCACGTAAGTTCATCTTATGTCTTCCCCAAGGATATATGACATGTGTAAGATCCTATGGGCTCTAGTTATATGGTGGTCAAAAGAAACACATAAAAATTGCAAGATAAACTCATTAACACCTTAGGATATTGTCATTAGATGCAACTACAAGTGCCAATGTGGATAAAATACTTTTTTTAATGGTTATTTGGTTATCGTCGCGTTGATAACATTGAAATTTTTCTCAAGACCCTATTTTTTGAATTCTTGGATGTTGCATTGTGATTTAAAATTTCAATATATGTTATCGTGATATACTAGGATCTCAATGTGTCGCAATGTATTACCTATATGGTTTCATTTTCATTTCTTTGTCATCTTAAATGTTTTTACTAGTTACCATTTTCCCCTTCATAACATAATTCATATCCATTTTGTCTATTGATCTTATTACCTTTCAAGCAATGAAAGGATCTATTCATGTTTACATCGTCGCTACAATATTGTTTTTCATGTCCATTTGCTTATTATAATGTTGATATCAATGAATTTTTTTTGAATAACATGGGGTGCCCAACATTGCAACCACCGAATTCTTCCAACACATTACTCATCCAACATTCACTCATCCAAGGCATGCTTCATTATGGAATTCCACCTAATGAAATGCTCCACACAACACTTATTGTTCACAACCTTCAAACATGTGATAATACTACATCCAACTTCAAACTCATCTTCCACTACGAATTCCCTCTTTGTCTAACATTGGCATGCCATCCACCAAGGCATCGACACACTACAATAAAACAGGTAATTAGCACCTAGTTCTGCACTAGTTTTTAGATTTTTTTTTTCATGGTGGATTTCCCAACACAAAAATTGATAGAAAATGATAGTTCATATTTTGCATTGGTAATCACATAAGCTTTTGTGCTAAATTTTCCTTGAATCTACTTTAGCATCATAAACAATGTCAACTAACACTATTTCCACCTATTTTAATGCTAAACAATACACTTGATATTGAACCTAAGTTAGCACCTAATATTGCTCCAAATATAGCTTCAATTTTAGCATCGAAATTGGTTCATTTGCACTAGGAAAAATTTCCAAAATTGCTTCCACTTCAACATCCATTTTAGCACCAAGTTTTTCTTACATTGTATCTTCTACTTTAATGATGATTGTTGTAATGTCCCCAACCTCCTAGGATGGCCACATCAATACAAACCTCAACTTCTATCACTATGATACTCTTTGTAGTGGCCCAAGCTCACTACTATACCATGCTACTTCAAAAATCCTAGTGTGTGATACTACTTATAAATCTCCCTATTACAAGAAGACCAGAATAACTATGCACATCCTTAAGGTACTGCGCCTAGACCCAAGTTGGGTCTCTCTCCAAGAGTATACCTCTTTTAATAAAATTATAATAGTGCAATAAATGTTACAATTCTACTGCACATTTATCTCTTCAGCTTAGCCCTTCAGAACATATATACATTGTTGTGTGTTCAAACACTCTTCACACATAATATTGTTGTGCACTCAATCAATCCAATATTTTACATAGATTCTATCACCTTCATGCACGCAGATTGCTTCACAATGTGTTCATTGACTCATACCTTGACTTGGTATATTCTAACCATACCAGAAAGTTGAACTAAACATGAATATTTAATATTTAGCATACTTCTAACATGCACCAATATTATACAGAATAACCATACATTTAACTAACATGAAACACTTATAATTGTCATTCCTACATATGTCGCATCATACAGGAAATATATATATATATATATATAAGTAACATTACAAGGAATTACCCAAATGGGGTACCACCTGGAGAAAGCATGCGAACAACTAGCACAGAGCAGTCTAGGGAGTTAATTACCCTGGTCGCTAGCCCCTATGCATTCATTCTTCCATGGATTAAACCAGGAGAGGATTTATGGTAGTACGCTTGGCTGGGCACTCGGGCAAGTGAACCATCCAGGCAAGG
>JZKD02S1770140.1:6497-20379 GCA_000966675.3 Picea glauca
GGACAATACATATTATATTACATAAATCATCAATCAATCAATCCTTTGAAATCAATCAATCACTTGACATCAATCAATCAAACCATTGGCATCAATGACAACATGATCCAACACTACCATTATATATGTGAGCTTATAATGAACGATCCAGATTTACTATGAAATCACCATATACATTTACAAGGAAATTTGTCCTTCGGAGGCTTCACCCCCAAAACCCCACCGGGGAATGAGCCCCCCGGACACTACAGGGGGGAAATCCCCCCCTACAACCCCACCACATGGAGGAGTGTACAGTATTTTGGGGTGTATATTCTTCATGGGGTATAAACACAGTTGAAAACAAATACCTATGAATCAGGAAGATAACTGGGCTCCACAACCAATAACGTCCCACTTGGAGATTGATCTCAAAAACTCCACCGTTGATGTATCTACTAGAGTATGATCCTTATTGGACCTATAAAATTTCTCATATTCACCTTCATGATTGAAGACCAACTAAAACTGATTAGGAACTTAGTTTCTCCCTGGTTACTCCCTTTGTTAACATGTCTGCAGGATTCTGGCTAGTATGTATCTTTTCCAACTTCAAATGTCCATCTTCCAAGATGGATCATATGAAATGGTACCTGAGTTTTAAATTCTTAGTATTTGAATGGAAGGATGAGTTATTTGCAAGATGAATGGAACTCTCAATGTCACATTACAACCTTCTATTCTATTTCTTCTTTCCCAATTCCTCCATAAACCTCTGTAATAAAATCATCTCTTTACTAGCCTTTGTAGCAACAACATACTCTGCCTCTGTTGTTGAAAGTGCAACAACCTTTTGTAGTTTTGAAATCCAACATATTTTTATTCCACCTATAGTAAAAACATACCCTATGGTGCTCCTCCTACTATCTTTATCACCTATCATATCTAAATCAACATATCCTTGTAGAACAGTGTTTGAACCTTCAAAACATAATGCATGAGTAGAAATACCTCACAAATACCTAAGAATCCACTTTATTGCCTCCTAATGTTCTTTACCTGGATTTTTCATACACCTACTCACAACTCCCACTGCATGTGCAATATTTGGTCTTGTGCAAACCATCGCATACATCAAGCTCTCAACTGTTGATGAGTAAGGGACCATGGAAATGTATTTTATCTCCTCCTGTGTCTTGGGACACATTTCCTTGGTTAATTTGAAATGGATGGCCAATATTGTACTAATTGGTTTTTCATTCTTCATTTTAAACCTCTCCAACACCTTCTCTATGTACTCACCCTGAGATAATGTCAACTTGTGATTTTCCCTATCTCTTGTTATTCTCATACCAAGGATTTTCTTTGCAGCACCCAAATCCTTCATCGCAAATGAATTAGATAATTTATTCTTGAGCACATTTATATCTTGCATATTAGACCCTGCAACAAGAATGTCATCTACAAACAATAGCAAGATAATATAGCTTCTGATTTCTAGCTTTTTAAAATAAAAACAGTGATCAGAATGACATCTACTATAACCTTGTTATGTCATAAACTTGTCAAAATTCAAATGCCACTTCCTTGGAGCTTTCTTTAGGCCATACAAGATATTATTCAACCTGCATACCAAATTTTCCTTCCCTTTGACCTCATACCCATGTGGTTGTTGCATATAAATCTCTTTCTCCAAAAACCCATGGAGAAAAGTTGGTTTTACATATAATTGTTCAAGATGTAAATATTATATTGCCACAAGATTTAAAATAGTCCTAATTGAAGTCATTTTAACAACAGGAGAAAATATTTCATCAAAATATATACCTTTATTTTGTGCAAACCCCTTTACAACAAGTCTAGCCTTGTACCACTTGTTTCCTCCATCTTCTTCCTTCAACTTGTAAACCCATTTATTTTGCAATATTATTTTTCCTACAGGCAACTAAACCAAATCTCAAGTCTGTTTATTTACCAGAGAATCCATTTCCTCTTTCATGCCTTTCTCCCACTTATTTTTAGTGTCTATCTGCATTGCCTCTTCATAATATTCTAGTTCACCATAATCAATCAACAATAAATAATACAATGAAAGAGAGTATTGTTTAGGGGGTATAACAAAAATTGCAGGAGTTTGAGGTATCTGTTGCTCCTGTTGTTGTACATTTTGATTTTTTGGTACCTTTGGAATTTCTTTTTCAGTGATCTCATCAAGAACTGTGTATTCTAGTTTCTCTTTTTCGTGTTTCTTTCCCTGCAATTGATCTTTGTACATGACCTTCTCATTGAATATAAAATCTCTACTCCTAATGATTTTGTGATTTTCATAATCCCATAAGCAATAACCAAAATCATCAACATCGTATCCAATAAAGGTACACTTCTTGGATTTTTCCTCGATATTTTTTCTATTTTATTTATCAATATGGACAAATCCTTCAGAACCGAAAGTCTTCAAAAAAACTAGTTTACCTTTTTACCTGTCCATGCCTCCTCTGGAAATCCACCATCCAAAGAGATTGAAGGTATTATGTTTATTAAGTAAACAAAAGTATCTACAACATCTTCCCAGAACTGTAAGGAAAAACCAACATGCATTCTCATACTCCTTGCACGCTCCATGATTGTCCTATTCATCCTTTTTGACACACCATTTTATTGTGGTGTTCCTAGAATTGTCTTCTCTCTATGAATCCCATGGTATGAACGAGTAATCATCAAACTTCATGCTACAATATTCACCTCCATTGTCTAATATGAGACACTTCAACCTTTTTCCTGTCTCATTCTTAACCAAATATTTCCATTTCTTAAAAGTATTAAAAACATCATATTTTTGTTGAATGCAATAAACCCAAGTTTTTCTAATTGCATCATCAATAAAAGTAACATAATAATGAGAGATGCCAAGATATGATACCTGATTTGGTCCCCATACATATGTATGCACAATCTATAACCTTTCACTCTTCTTTTCTTTCCTGACTCTAAGAAATTTGTCTCTCGTTTGTTTTCCATAAACACAATGCTCACAAAAATCCAAATCAATTTGTTTAAGATATGGAAAAAAAATTATTTTGTGAAGTATTTGCATCCCCTTCTCACTCATGTGTCCAAGCCTATGATGTCGCAGTGTTGTATCCACTCCTATATAATCTAAAGAGATAGAAGAATCAATATTACCAGTACATAAATACAATGTACCTACCTTCTCTCCTTTTTATATCACTAGTGATCCTTTGGTGACCTTCCACACCTTATCTGTAAATATAGATATTAAACCCTCACTTGCCAACTTCCCTGTTGAGATTAGATTTTTCCTTAGATCTGGAACATGTCTTACCTATTTCAACAACCATTGGTTTCCATTCCTTTTCTTTATTTTTACCTTTCACATTCCAACAATTTTGCATGGTGCATCATCACCCAAATGAACCTGTCCAAAATCACCTTGAACATAATCTATAAAATGTTTCCTATGAGGTGAGGCATGAAATGAAGCCCATGAATCTACTACCCAATACTCATAAATATTTTCTATAGAAAGAATCAAAGCATCTTGTAACACATCACCTGTTACATTTGCTTCCTGATTTTTCTCTTGTTGTCCATCTCTTTGTTTTTTTGGAGCTTTGTAGTCTTTATTCAGATGTCCTTTCTTCCCACAATACCAACACTCTATATTTTCCAGTCTAGATTTGGATCTTCCCTTCCTCTAATTCTCATGGTTCCCTGATCCCTTTCCTCTATCCTTTTGTCTTCCCTTGTTCTCCATGTTTAACGCATTACCTGATATCTCACATGTGTTTTTCCATCATATTTCCTAGCTAAGGATAACACCAACAACATCATCAAATTTTAAAGTGTTTAAACTAGAGACAGAGTTACTTACAGCCATGACCAAGCCATTCCATCTTTCTAGAAATGAGCACAAGATTAGAATATCCCTGACCTCATCATCAAAGTCCACTTTTACATAACTTAGTTAATTAGTAACCGTATTAAATTGATCTAAATTCTAGGGTACAGTCTTCATGGGGTATAAACACAGCTGAAAAAAAAGACCTATGAATCAAGAAGATAATCAGGCTCCATAACCAATAGAGTTATGTCACCATCAACTGAATACTTTGATACAATAATCTCTCAAGACCAAAGAACAATATTTTAATCACAAATGAGAAGTTAAATCTATTAACCATTATTCACTACTAGTTATTCTCTATTAGCTATTAGCCCTTTCTCATGAGAGAAGTATCATTTTATAGATTGAAGAGGTTAGGATCTCCCCAAATCAGGAGTACGGGTGAGATCCAAAATGATCCAAGGACACCTCATATCTGAAGCTTCTCTTCTAGAAACTTCGTGAATTTCTCCTTTTTCCTCCCTTTCAAATAATGTCACACCATGTGAACTAGAAACATGAGACATTATCCCATGTTGTGGAGCAACATGTGACACTTAAGAGTGTTGCATGTTGAAGTGGTGCAACATGCGAGAATTTCATAAAATAGCGTTCTTTAATAAATTATGACTTATTTTAGGGAAATACCTTTCTTTAGTGATCATGGATTTTAAGCTTTCGATGATGGAAAGTGGATGAACATTATTAGTTGTGACAAATAATGTGTAACGCTTTCCATCTTCTCTTTTGATATAGCACTTGCTTCCAAATATTCTAAAATTATTCACATTTGTYAGTCTTCCTTTCCATAGATCATAGGGATACAACTATTAATTATTTGTTAGTCTTCCTTTCCATATCTTGAACAGAGGATACAACTATTAATTAYGAGCATTCCTCTGTTCAAGATATGAAATGTTGTATGTACTTCCTATGCCCAAAATATGTCACCCAACTTGGAATTTTTCAACATGGTTCTGGCCATTTCCTGTATTATCATGTTCTTTCTTTAAACGACTCTGCTTTGATAAGGTGTTTTGACTGCTAAGAATTTCCTTTTTTATACCATGTTCACCACAAAAATCCATGAATTATTTTGATGTAAAATCCCCACCATTGTCTAATATCAAACATTTTATTTTAAATTATGTCTTTGTTTCAACCATATCTTTTTATATATTGAAGTGTTTGAATGCCTCTGACTTATTCTTGAGAAAGAAAACTTCTATCATTCTTGTGTAGTCATCAATCAATACCATGAGTTATTTTTCACCATTTAATCCCTTTGTTCTCATTGGTCCACATATATTGGTATGTACAATATTCAATGGTTTTTTCATTGAGTACTCATTTTATTTGAACTTGGTCCTGGTCTATTTTCCCTGAAGACAATGCTTACTTAGAGTATTCGTTGGCTTTGAAATTTCAAGAATTTCTTTTACTACTTCATTTCTACTGATTTTGACAAGATTGTCAAAGTCCATGTGACCCATTCTTCTATGCCAAAGCCAAATTTCATTTTCCTTTCCAAAACAACAACTTTATTTTCCAATTTCATTCAAAAGATACATGTTGTTCGGAGTCCTTATCGGTGTTGCCACTAACTTGCATGATCTTGTTGGAAAGTTGGTTTAGATAGTTGGTTGTCATTTATGTCAACCCTTAGAGATTGATGTCAACCCTCGGAGAGGTCTAGAGATGTCGATAAGATTGTTGGACAATCGATTGACATATGTATGATCGATATTGATAGTTGAGTTAGTTGGGTCCATTTTATGAAGTCTACATGAAGCCCCGGAGGTTGATTGAGTAATATGGACACGAAGGAAATTGAAAATACAATTAAGACTATCATAGATGGATAGTACGTGTCATTTTGTTTCCGATGATATGTGGTATGTCACGTGGTTCCTCACGGTTGAGGAGATATGGCTTTTTGAAGTTGGAAGACCCTCAAGAATATTCTATAAACCACTAGAAGGTCAACAAGAAGTCAATTATTCTAGAAGCTCCTAGAAATTATTCAAGAAGTTTTCTAGTCAAATTGGTTGCAACTAGAATTTAATTATGGGTAAAGCTATTGCAACAAGAAAATAATTAAAAATAAATTAGTTACAATAAGAAATTATGAGTTGACTAATTATGGTTAAAGAAGTTGCAACAAGAATGTGGGTTAAACCTAAAACAAGGAAGATGGGTAAAACAATTACAAGATAACCCCTAAAAGAAGGAACTTGGGAAGTATAAATAAGAGATCGAGAGATTCCCACTGGCACCTATTGAGCATATTGAATATCTATCTTGTGAAAGTTTTATTGTAGGGATTTTCATTGACAAATCTGAGGTAGCACAAATATGACATAGCAAAGAAATAGAAACAGAAAAGTTTCATGACTGTAGAGAAGAGAGAGGGTTTTGTGAAAAAACCCCATTTTATCTAACCCCCGTGGGTCAGACTACTGGTGTCCCGTGAGGCACCCCTATGGGTTGTTGAGATCTCGTCACGTGAGGCCCCGCACAACAGAAGGATTAGTCCCGTGAGGCAAATCCATATCTGAAGAATGAGGGTTGTACTAGACTGTAGAAGCTGAGGAGATTCTACATGCATGTGTGACAGTGTCTAGGTACACCACGTCAATGACAGAAAGTAAAGGTATGTTTATGTTCTTGTTTGATATTGTTTGAGATTATGTTGTAGAGCATGCTTGAGGCATGGCTTGGTGATTTTTGGTATATTCTCTCTTGAATGTATGGTATTGTTGTAGTGAATGGTTTAAGGTAGATTTTTTGATGCACATTGTTGTTGCACATGTTGGTTATATTGGTATACATTCTTTAGTATTTTTTTTAGGCATGTCATGTGTGATATGGCACATATTTGAGGTATATCTTGGAATACTTGGATACATTGTTTGAGGCATGATTGGTACATTTTTTAGACTGCATAACAATGATTTTATGGCACATGGTTTGATGTGAGGGTTTATGGCATTTTTTTATGAATGTTGGTGATCTTGGTATATGATTGGTACTTTTTTGGTACATGAGGGATGTCTTGGTGATGTTGGGCATATGGTTTGAGATATGTACTTGGTGATCTTGGTGATTGATCTATGTGATTAGATCTAGTTAGGTTGATGTGATAGGTTGTTGTGACAGGTTGATGTGATAGGTTGATGTGATAGGTTGTTGTGACGGGTTAGTAGTTACAAGTTGATATTGAAAGGTTGACAGTAGCAGTGACAGTGGCAGTGATTTTGGTAGTGACAGTTTGGTATACACTTTTATTTCAGGGCAGTGGGATAGGGAAAGGAAAGGGAGTGTTGGATTACTGAGAGGGGGGGTGAATCAGTAATAGAACAATTGAATCCTTTTAAACCATAATATGCAAGTGTTACATCAATGTAGCATTATCATCCAATAGTTGCAGAGTAAATAAACAATGAAAAAATGAGCAGTCATACACATACAGAGTACACTAGTGTTTTTACGTGGAAACCCAAGGTAGGAGAAAACCACAAAATGATTTTTCTTATATGTCTTTAAGAATTACAATCATCGAAAGCACCAACTTCCTTTATTTTCCAGCTTCAACTGGAAGGAGGCTCCAACCCCCTAGTTTCTCAGGCTACAACCTGAGGGATGATCCAACTCCCCTATTCTCTGGCTACAACCCCCTATGTTCTCCATCTACAATCGGAAGGTGGCTACAACCACTTGTTCTTGCCCTGTCCAACCACCCTAACGTATAAGTAGAATGATGGAACCACTGTCACACTATCACTGTGAGATATACTGATGTAAAATTGTACCAATCAACCTGCACCAAAAAACTTGTACCAATAACCTGAACCATGCATCAACATGTAATCAACATGTACCATAAACAAGTGCATCAACCATGCACCAACCTGTACCAAAAAACTGTAATTACCCTATACCATAAACAAGTGCATCCAACCATGTACCAAGTATGTACCAATCATGTATCAACTACTCATCAACTATGACTCATCAAGATGTACCAACATCATCAACTATACCCAACATGTGCCTCAACCAAAAGCCCTCATCAATTTCATCATCCAAATATGATTTGTAACTCTGTAATAGACCTCATGTATATGATCACATACCTGAAAACCTTCCTTAACTTTAACAACAAGAGACTAGCATTTTCATCAAACTTTACTTTAGTCTCACATGACCATTTTTGGATTAGTTAACAACCCTAACTAGAAATAATCATAACTATGTGCCTCTAATGAATAAAGATCTAAAAAATAGTACACAATGTTCTTCAGTGTGTTTTATGCAATTCCTCCAGATGTCACTACTTGGAACCTCTCATAAAAGGAGTTATAGCAAAAATGGCATACCTTGTTGAATTTTGGTTTATTCTAGAGAGCGAACTTATAGAGCGTGCCCCGAACGGAATATTTATTGTATGGATTTGAAAATTGTACACATAATACTATAGAATGTACTATAACCAACACATTTGGTCTTACTGAATTTGGATCTGTTATGAATAAGCTATGACGTTTTTACCCAAAACACTTGTTTTAGACTAGTTTCAGGACTAGCCATAAACCTTGTTTTCCACGGAGTGTAAATAAAACAATACAACGACCCACAAGCTTAAATTTGTACCATGGATACTTGGATATGTTTCCTCAATGGCATCCCAGTTTCATGGTCTGAATCATTCTAGAAAAATAGTTATTGTGAAAATGATGAGATGACATGTAAATAACATACCTTAGAAAGCATCATCAAAAGAATTTATCTTCCCTTGAATTTCGGCCTTATTTACTTCACCTTCCCTATGAAATCCGGCTTAGACATCCTTTGGTTACCTCTGTCACTTGTAGATATTCAATATGCTCAAGTGTAATTAAAATGAAAGAGCCTTGCCTCTTATTTATATTTTCATGTAGTTTCCTCAAGGGGTTACCTTTTAACCATCTTAACCCAATTTCCTTATTTTAGGGCCAACCCACTTCTAACCACTTGTCAAATTAGTAATTTATCCTTTTACTTTATTATTTAAAATATCCTCCTTGATTTTTTCACTTCACTTTATTATTTAAATAATCCTCCTTGACTTTGTCACTTCACTTTATTATTTAAACAATCCTCCTTGACTTTGTCACTTCACTTTATTATTTAAATAATCCTCCTTGACTTTTTCACTTCACTTTATTATTTAAATAATGCTCTTTGCAAGCACTTTGACTTCTTTGACCTTTTGGGGCTTCAAGCCAACATATGAGGGTCCTCCAACTTTGTAAGGCCATAACTCTCAAACCGTGAGGAGTTATGTGACGTTCCACATACCACCAGAAATGAAATGACATGTACTATCCATATAGAATAGTCTTACTTGCAAATATATCAAAAATCATACCATTATCCATCAAACAAACTTGAGTCCATTACCCAAATCTGGGTTCTCCAACTTCTCATGGCCATAACTCTCTAACCGTGAGGAGTTATGTGACGTTCCACACAACACCAGAAATGTAAGAACATGTACTATTCATATATAATAGTATTACCTTAGAAAATATTAAAAATCATACCATTATACATTAAACAACCTTGGGTCCATTACCCAAACCTTTGTGCTACCAGACTTTCTCCAAGGGTTGAAATCAATCACTAAGGGTCAAAATCAATCTAAAATATCACTCTCCAATGGTTGAAATCAATGACAACCAACAATCCATACCAATTGTCCATCAACCTAATCCAACTGTCTGACAGGGAGTTGTAGACTCCTTACGATTGGTGCCATAGAATCAGGGAGTTGGAGCTTCCTTCAGGTTGGCGCCTCTAAACTAAGGTGTTGGAGCCTCCTTCCAGTTGTAGCTAGTAAATTATGGAGTTGGAGCTTCCTTCAGGTTGGCGCCTATAAACTAGGGTGTTGGAGCCTCCTTCCAGTTGTAGTTAGTAAATCAGGGAGTTGTATATTCCTTCAGGTTGGAGCCTGTAAATAGGGGGTTGGAGCCTCCTTCTAGTTGGTTTTGGAGAATTGGTAAGTTTGTTCTTCCTATGAATGTATTTATTCTAACATATAAGAAAAGAATTTTGTGTTTTTATCCCATTTGGGTTTCCAAATAAATATATGGTGTATTGTGTATCTGTGGATGATATTATGCATTGTTGATTTATACTGTTGATGATAGATTAAATGATAATGATAAAGCAATTATATATTGTTGATAATGTTAAAGAATGCATATTGTGGTTAAAAGTAAAATTATTGCTCATACTGATTCACCCCCACCCCGCCTCTCTCAGTATTCCAACAATTGGTATCAAAGCAGATCCTTCAAGAAAATAGTTTAACCATTGGAAGGAATATCATGGATTACAGTGAGAATGGAGCACCAATGTTCAAAGGTCATAATAGTTTGGAATATGATATATGGAGCAGTAGAACGAAAGTATTTTTAAGGGCACGGGGATATGATGTTTGGAAATAAGTTGTTACAGGGTACACCGCTACAAATAAATCGAAGACTACATCCAAGAAGGAATTGAAAAGAAACAACAAAATAGTAATGGATTTCATCTGGGAAGGATTACCTGATCCGGTAAGAGAAAAGGTTGGGAAATTTTCATAAGATAAAGAAATTTGTGATAAGTTACAAAATATCTACTTTGAGAAATCTTCCATCACAAAGCTAGAGAATAATAAAGAATATGCAAAATCCAAAACAAGAATAAAGAAGATCATCATGTCAAACAGATTCAGAAGAAGAAGATTGTGAATAAGGCATAGTAGACCTTGAAACAGAGTTGATCAATGCTCTAGATGAATTGACAAAAGAAAGGAAGAAGATCAAGTCTCTTGAGGAACAATTAGTCATGAATAATTCTCAAGAAAGTTCCAAAGAATCCCAATAGGTCATTGTGAAACTAAAACCTAAGTTAGAAGAAGCCATAAATATTGAAGAACTATACAAAATTAAGATGGAAGAGAAGCAATGTTTGGAATTCGAAATAGAGACACTAAGAAAGGAAGCAATGAAAGAGAAACAGTGTTTTGAAATTGAAAGAAAGGAAGTAGAAAAGAGAGAGAATATTTTGACAGGTCATCTTAAGGAAAGAACCGACGACTTCAGCATCAAATAGAATTTGGTCAAGAATAGAGAAGACTTGAAAAATAAAACATCTCCTTGAAGATCCAACTTGAAGAAGCAAAGAGAACGGAAGAAGTCATGAAGATTTAGAATATGAAGAAAGAAGATGAGGAAAGAATTCAAAAGGACTACACCACAAAGAAGATCATTTACTCCTAGGTATGTAAATTTATTTTATGGTCATTGTTTTTATTGTACTAACTTTGGACATAAAGTTGCATATTGCAGGGCTTATGGAAGAAATGTTCAAGCAACAAATGTTTATGTGGCCCCACATAACATTGAATGTTACAAATTCCATAACTATGGACACATAGCTCGTTATTGTAAAATCATGATGGATACTTCTATGAAAGAGAACATTGATATCATATATAAGAAAGTTTGAAAAAAAAAACAAGAACAGGTAAAGGAAGATCAGATGACTAAAGGACACCCAGAATCCATACTCTCAGGAATGGAAATAGTTCGAGATGAAGATAAATCTACAAGGAAAAAGGAAGATTTCATATATAGAAAGGTTTGGAGAAGAAATGAAAAACAAGAAGAATGGGTGAATAAAGACCAGGTCCTAGTTCCCATAGATTGCAGGAATAGCAGTAATGTGAAAAAGAAAAGAAGAGTCCCAAGAGATTGTACTTCCAAGAATTGTAGTGTGAGATCAATCCACAAGAAAAAAGTAAGAAGACAGAGTTCATAGAGATGATGAGTCTACAGATGAAGAGGAATATTACCACACATCAAAGAGGGTTTTTTTTTGAGCCATCCATCTTGGAGAGTCCTAGTAAATATTAATATTGAACAGGGGGAGTCAGCACAGTAGCTACTATATATTAGAGAACCGTCCTTCAAGAAGTTTGAAGTGTTAAAGAGACATATTTAGAGCATTCAAATAATAGAAGTACAGAGTGATAGATGGGTCAGCATTATGGATAGTTGAGTGGCAAAGTTATGGATAGTTTGCAACATATGGACAAATATTGATACTTATAAGGTACAGAAAACACAGGTACAAAGAATATTTATAGCAGTGTCTTTACAATTAGAATTAGAGGAATCAGTTGGTCATAGAAAGGAAATAAGTAAAAGGAACATTAGAACAGAGAAAGATAAACCTTCATCAGAATCCAAATCATCAGAGTAAAATCATTGAAAAGTCTGGTCATGACAGATCATTTAAAATCAAGTAATGAATGTTTTTATATATGTCAGAGATTTACAAGAGGAATAACCAATGGAAAATTAGCAAGCACTAGAAGAGAGGAAAGGAAACATATACAGGTAGACTTACATTGATCTACATGACATCTTGCAGAGAATTCAAGGGAAGATAAATCATCAAATAAAGAGATCCAGAAAGAAAGACTAGAAGCATGCAGACAGGGTGAGACATACCGACAGGTGGAGTTAACCTTTTTCCCATGATTTCAAGAGAGAATATAAAGAACAAAGGTATGGAAATAGAGAGAAATAACATAAGCATGAATATAGGAGGATCAACCCCAAGGATTCATAAGGACCTATTTTCCTTGGTGAAGCCATCTCTTCTCTTCGAGTGAAGCTCCTTGAACCGATATATGGATTATAACTCTCAAGTTTTCCTTCACCACTCTTGTTTTTATCCCTTGTGATCATTCATCTGTCAAACCATCTCTGATACCACTTGATTTGAAATCAAGTGGTGAACATTTACTTATCAAATTTTATATGATACCACTTGATCCGAAAATGGATAGAACCCTTTGATCTGAAAATATCACTAAGTTCAATACCACTTTCTTATTCAAAAATATTTTATTGACAATGCTTATAGCATGGAAGTGATTTATCTTAATCAAACAAACACTTTAATTGATGATCATAACTTGCATAATCCATCTTACGTAAGAAAATGCAGAACCACTTTATTAATGATGAAATGTTTTGAGTACAATAAAAGGAATTTACAATACAAGAGATAAAGACGCATTTCAAATATGTTACTCTAACGTAGAAAAGAACATCACCTTTATATTCCTCTCGAAAAAATGAGAAAAGTGAGTGCAAGTCGGCTATATTCTGCGTACAGCGCCCCGAACTCTCCTTGGCATGCAAAATAATATAATGACCTTTTTACAAATTTCTCAAATGCAAAGGAGTGCATCGTTGAATTTTGGTTGAAAAATCATGCAAAATTGATATAAAATACTTGAAATTATGTAAGTTTACCCCTAGCACGCTTTACAGTGTAGCCTCATACCCTTCGTACTCTCACAATGCTTTACGAGAAGAAAAAAACCCACATAAAAATGTTCGTAAAATAGAAAAATGTTATGTGTACAATGCGTTTGGGTGTGTGCAATCAAATAGGCCACCCCTCTTAACAAAATATCAAAATTTATGGCATGGTTTAATTACCATTTGTTGGATTTTGTAACCAAATCCTAATTTTGTGGCAAGCCTTAACTATAGTTTGTTTGGTTTATTTTAACAAACCTTATCCATGGAACATTGGCTAAAAACAGTAGCATAAAAGGTGTAGGTCGGGGGTTCTATTCCCCACAACCTTTTAGTTTTGCAAGTGGTTATATAACAACATATTACATGGCTTTTTAAAACTACTCCACACGATTTTGGTAAGTCGTTATATGGTTGATAACCATATATTATATGGTTATTGTTAGGACCACATATTGTACCCTTTTTGCCCATACTTTTTGCTATTATTTTACCCTTCATCACCTGCATTTTGACTATACTATCATTTCACCTGATCATTCCAAGGTATACAACGTCCTTTCTCATTATTTTATGCTTAATCCGTTTTGCATAATACTTTACATTACTTTTGAACCTAACCATTGATTAG
>JZKD02S1770140.1:26729-37948 GCA_000966675.3 Picea glauca
CTCATTGGATATAATTGAATGGTTTAAGTATAAGTTGAAAAAGGTTTTAAATTGTACTTGATATTGATTCACCCCCCACTCAGTATCAACAAATCAGAGCATCCCAAAAAGACTCAAGAGAGGGTTATTTATAAGCACTTCCCAGAGCTTATGTGGTGGAATAAAAGGTAGATACAAAAATAGAGTATACACTACCAAGATTGGAAAGGATAACATATATGCATCAATCTTCCTTCAGATCTAGTTTTCATTCTATACGTAAAAGTATAAGTGTTTTGGACTTAGATAAATAATCTTCAATGCAAGAAAAATCATTTGGACTTAAAATAATTTATTGAGAGATTGGTTTGGTTGTCGTTGATGTCAACCCTTGAAGCAATTCTGGTAGAAAAATTTGGTAGCCCCATAGGTGTGGTTAAGGAACCTGAGTTTGTATGAGGAATAACGACATGAAGATCAGTGAATTTGTAGGTAAGACTATCATAGATGGATAGTATACATTGTGTCAATTTCGGTGATATGTGTTATGTCACATAGTTCCTCGTGGTTGAGGATATATGGCTTAGTGAAGTTGGAGGACCCTCATGAATATTCTAGAAGTCCCTAGAAGGTCAACAAAGAAGTCAATTATTCTAGAAGCTCCTAAAAATTCTTCAAGAAGTTTGCTAGCCAAAGTGGTTACAACTAGGAGTTAATCATGGGTAAAGTTGTTGCAATGAGAAAATAATTAAAAATAAATTAGTTACAACAAGAACTTAAGAGTTTACTAATTATGGGTAAAGTAGTTGCAACAAGAAAGTGGCTTAAGCCCTAAAAGTTGGAAGTTGGGTGAAACAGTTAGAAGATGACCCCTAAAGGAAGAAACTTGGAGAGTATAAATAAGAGAGCAAGAGACTCCCATTAGTACCTATTGAGCACATTGAATATATATCTTGTGAAAGGTTTTATTGCATGTACTCATTGATACATATGAAGTTGTGCAAGTCTAAGGTAGCGAAGGAAGAGTGATATAAAAAAATCACAGTTGCAGAAGGAAGCGGGAAGATTGCTAAAAACCATGATTAGGGTCATCCCCGTGAGTCAAACAGTAAACGTCCCACGAGGAATCCTTGTGGTTTTCCTATAGCCTATCACACGAGGCCTTGTGGGACATTTGGCTTCGTCACACGAGGCACTACCAAATCTAAAGTTTGATGAGTGAATATGGTTGCAGAAGCTGAGGAGAGGCTACACGAAGTTTGAAAGTGCTCAGGTACAGCAAATCTATCTATAGGATCAAAAAAGTATGTTACATGCTTGTTTGTAGTTGGATGTTGGTGATTGTATGAGATATGGTTATGGGAGATTGAGTATTTTCCTTGGAGGATTATTGGTTGTATGGTAAATACTGTATGAGACATATATAGAGGTACAATGTTGGTATATTTGTTGTTTTTCATTGGCACATTTTGTTGGTTATGTTATTGAGGAATATTTTTTATTTCTTGGTACATGGTTGAGGGATTTTGGTTGATGTGTGTTGTTGAAGTTATTGGTATAGATTTAGGATGCATATCAGTGAGGATTTGATTCTTGGTTGATGTGAGGAATCACTACACTTGGTTTATGATTTTTTGTATATGTATGACACATGATTAGAGAGACATAGTTGTCAATGGTTTGAGCTATATAATTGTGATAGTGGGTATGAGATCTATGTGATCAGATCTGATTGATTGAGGATATTATTGTGACAGGTTGTCGCTATAGGTTTTTATTACAGGTTGTGACAAGTTGTTGGTACAGTTTTTACAGTGATAGAGTCAGTATCAGTTATTTGGCACTTATATTTCAGGGTGGTTGGACGAGGTAAGGATAGGTGGTTGTAGCCACCTTCCGGTTGTATCTGGAGAACATAAGGGGTTGTATCCTCCTTCTAGTTGGAGCCAGAGAATCAAGGAGTTGTATATTCCTTCAGGTTGAATCCTAAGAAACCAAGGGGTTGTAGCCTCCTTCTAGTTGTAGCTGGAAAACAAGGAAGTTGGTGCTTCCTATGAATGTACTTTGCTTGACAATATAAGACAAGAATTCTATGGTTTTCTCCTACATTGGTTTTCCACGTAAAATATTGGTGTACTTTTTTTATGTATTTCTTCTTACTATTCATTGGTTATGTATACTGCTCATATTGAATATTTTTGGTAATCTGCTCGTAAATTAAACAATACACATTGTGGTTAAAAAGGATTAAAAGTATTAATATTGATTCACCCCCCGTCTCATTATTCCAACAATTGGTACCGGAGTGGGTCCTTCAGAAAAAAAAATATAACCACTGGAAGGAGGTCATGGACTAAACTAATATTGGGGTACCACAATTTAGCGGTCAAAACTATGAATTTTGTAGAAAATGAATGAAAACATATGTACATGCAGATGGATTCAATGTTTGGTGAGAAGTAGTAGATGGATACAAAGCACCAACCACTCCCTCAATAGATAAGGATGGAAAGAAACTTGAAGATAATGATGTTAGAACCAAAAATGATACTCTTAATGGTTTAATTGAATCAATATACACCAATATTGTGCATTGTGAATCCGAAAAATAAATATGGAACAAACTAAAGAATATCTATGAATGATATGCCAAAGTTAAAGGACCCAAACTTCAAACCTTTAGAGCCAAGTTTGAACAATTGAAGATGAAAGAAGATGAAAACATTGTAGCTTATTTTCTATGATTCAATGAAGTGGTAAACTCCATAAAAGGCCTGGGAGATGAAATGAAGGAACATGTTGTTGTTCAAAAGGTTGTTGGATCATGTTTTCACTGATGCCAACTGATTGATTGATTAACATCAAAGGATTGATTGATTGATGTCAAAGGATTGATTTCAAAGGAACAATGTCTTGTATGCCAAAGGATTGATGTCAAAGGAACAATGTCTTGTAATAAATTCGTATGATGTCATGCATAGATGAAGATGGATCAATGAGTTGTCATTGATATATGATGCATAGATGAATATGGATCGTTGTGGTTTCATTTATATATGATGTGTAGTTGGATTGATGACTCATTATTTCCTTGATAAGGAGTACAAATGGATGAACTCCAAAGTGGTCTCCTTATGGTGAAATCCCTCACGGAAAGACACTTTCCAGTTAAGTGTATTGTCATGGTTTATAGGAAGTACAAATGGATGAACTCCAAAGTGGTCCCCTTATGGTGAAATCCCTCATGGGAAGACGCTTTGTGGTTGAGTTATCCTGGAAGTATGGTTAGGGAACCCATGCTTAATTGTGGAATAATGAGATGAAGATCAGTGAATTTGCCAGAGAAACTATCTTATATGGATAGTGTTTGTCATGCCATTTCTGGTGGTATGTGGAACGTCACATAACTCCTCACGGTTTGAAAATTATGGCCTTACGAAGTTGGAGGACCCTCATATGCTGGTTTGAAGCCCCAAAAGGCCAAAGACGTCAAAGTGCTTACAAAGAAGAAATTATTTAAAAGTGAAGTGAAAAAGTCAAAGAGGATTATTTAAATAATAAAGTGAAGTGACAAAGTCAAAGAGGATTATTTAAATAATAAAGTGAAGTGACAAAGTCAAAGAGGATTAGTTAAAGAATAAAGTGAAGTGACAAATTCAAGGAGGATTATTTAAATAATAAAGTAAATGGAGAACTTTCTAATTATGGAAATTGGTTATAATAAGGTTAACCCTAAAATGAGGAAAATGGGTTAAGTGGTCAAGTGGCTATTGGATACATGGACAAGTGGCAAATTGGGAAATGTTGGACATAGGTGACTATGTGGACAAAGTGGCCTAGAAGATGCTTCTAAGGAAGCTACTTGGAGAGTGTAAATAAGAGGAAAGAGTCTCTTGTAACATATATCTCTTGAGATTATATTGAAGATCTATTATGAGAGAGAGAGAGAGAGAGAGACTGGAGGATCTCATGGACGCATCAAATTTTCCGTAAGTCTGAGATCTTGACAGGGAAAATTTTGGAAGTTCAGAAACCCTAGTTTCTAAAGGAGTACACGAGTAGCAGTGGGACAGAGAGTGTACATATGTGGGTTGCAGTGAGCCAGATCTCGTACACACGTGGGTTGAAGGAAGGAAGAGTGCGTACAATTTGATGAAGTTATGGAGACTTGAGTGTGAGTTGATACCAGGATCTTGAAGGCTGAAGCAAGTTCCAGATATGCATTCTATGGGCTCAGATCTTCCATAGAAACTCTCGTATGGTTACATAGTTTTCTTGATGGATACTCTTTCTTATTGTATGGTGAATGCTTGAGGCATTATTGGTATGGTTGTTATGATAAGGTTATGTTGTTTTATTGATAGAGTGAGCAGCACTCTTATGGTTCAGTATTGATATGATTTCCATAGTATATTGGTTTCTTATACATGATTAAGTAGCATTCATATTGTATGGTTGAGGAGCATGAGTGTAAGTTGTTGGAGAGTATGGATATGTTGAGATTGGTTATCAGTCAGATTGGACAGTGAAAGACAGAAGTGGATGCGACTAAAGGCTGCAGAGGATCTGAGTTTATCATGGAGAGAAAACCCTAATTATTCAGAAGGAATACGCAGGTTGTAGTATAGACAAACCTCATACATACGTGATTTGTACTACTGGTAGGGTGCATACATACGCGTGCTGCACTACTAACAGGTCGCGTACCTATTGAAAAATTGGTATCTATTGCGGATTGATTCCTCTTCTCATTTGGTGTTGAGTTGTGTAAGTTGATTCTTTCATTGTAGAGTTGGTGCTCTCGTGGAGTTGTAACTCTATTCAGTTGTTGTTGATAACCCAAGGATTGTAGTCCGTAATAAAAATAAAATTGTACATACATCTTGTGTTCCTTGTGGTGATGAATTATTGATGATATATGTTGTTGATGTATGTTCACATTTAACTGGTTATAAATGATAGCAATAAGTAATAAGTAAATGATGATTTCTAACTAAGGAGTTTTGTGAAGTAATTTTGGGTTTGTTCGGTCACTCTGAGGTTGTCTGGGGTTAACCTTATGAGCACTTTTGTTGTAGCCATGGTCTCCCTCAAAGGAGGGCTTCCATCGCCCCCTCCTTCCACAGCTGACTCCTTCTACAAGCTTTTGTTTGCCCATGGTAAGAAGCTTCCCTCATCTTCTCCCCTAAGCTTCGTTAAGAAACTCGACTCAATTCTGGAGATTGATCTTCCCCCTGACCACCCTATGCATGTAGCAGTCTCCCTATCATATCGTGGATTGGTAGAAAAATTTATGGGGCTTTGGCCCTCAACCAGGTCCACAGACAACTAGATCCAAAGAAACTATCGCCCACTGATCCAGAACAATGTAACCTGCTATGTGGTGGGAAGAGGCTTCTTTATCTTTGAATTCATATCGCAAGAATATCTAGATCTCATATTCAGAAATGGACCCTATTTCCTGGGAACTCAAGGGCTCTACCTGAACCATTGGACGCCAAGCTTTGATCCAGCGGTGGAAGTGCCCAAGGACGTCCCGGTTTGGGTAAGACTCCCAAACGTCCCAATCCATTTTTGGAATCCCACTTCTCTCTAGGCAATCGGAAATGGGCTCAGTCATTATATCGACAGAGTGGACCCCAAGGACCAATACTCCTGCATGCGCATTTGTGTGGAAGTGGATCTAGAGGTAGGTCTCCCAAAGGCAATCAAGTTAAAGGTTGGAGACTAGCAGCATTACCAGAAGCTTGATTATGAAAAACTTTCGTTCAAATGCAGGGGTTGTCACAAGTACAGCCACTTTCAGCGAAACTTCCCTAAAGACGCAAATAAGGAGAAATACAACGAAGAAGGATGGAAACAACCCATAAGAGGAAGAGACTCATCCAAGGCAAAAGGCCCAAGTAATGAAAATACAAACCTTGCTCAATCCAAGGAGCAAGGAAACGAACCAGAGACAGAGACATCAAAYAGGTTTAGGGRGWTRGATCCAGAAATAGAGAAATCAGTAGGGGAAKCCCCTCARGATTTACCTATAGCAGAAGMAGATCAAGGGAAGTCAACTCCAGAAKCCAGAGAGRAGCYGATGCMAAAAAAGGTGGAAGAGAAAGGACAAACTRCGGGGGGGAAGAACCTAGATCCAGAAGTGGAGGAAGGAGAKATCTCCTCGGATAGTGATAGAAAGGGAGCAAGTGACACCATTATCACCCCAATAAAAACAGGTCGAGGCAGGAAATCCAAGAAAGAAGAAAGAGAAAAGGAKACATACAWAGATKTCTTGAGTGGATCGCAGCCAACAATCAGACAACTGATCAATGTTAGGTAAACAAGGAAGCACTCCAGGGCCCCTCAAGGAGCCCATATCTCCCCCCCAGGTAAATCATGAGACTAACCTCCTAGAATTGTAGGGGTTTCRGTAGTAGAATAAAGRAAGAGGCGCTTAAAGATATCATCRGAACTTCAAACTCTGAGATCCTTCTTATAMAAGAAACCAAGATGGAATAACAAGACTTCCTCAACACAACAAACGCAGTTTGGAAAACAAGMAAAGGAATAGAAGAAAGYGCAAGAGGAGCCTCAGGAGGTATAGGCACTCTCTAGAACCATACGAAGTATGATCTCATTAAATATGAAACATGCAAGCATTGGATCTACACCAACCTCCTTCACAAAGAAAYGGACCGACATGTAAGTCTCTTCAACCTTTATGTGTCTGTCCTCTTGGAGGAAAAAATATTTTGTTRGGATACCCTAAAATATTACTTGCTACTAAATGAGCTAGAAAATATCATTATTGGGGGGGACCTGAATGTGACCTTAGCAGTGACYGAGAAAAAAGGTGGCTCCATTKTGCAAGATCCAGCAAGGGAATGGGTAGAATATATCATGTCATATTGGGAGCTAGAAGATGTCAAACCTACTAAAKGGAWATACACATGGTCTAATAAGAGGGCAGGAYCGGGGCACATTGCTKCTAGGCTGGACAGGTTCTTAGTTCATAGCACCTTTATGCTTTTGGGCCTCACCCTGTTCTYCTCCTTCCTTCCTCATAGTGTGTCAGACCAMAAACTAATCATGTTGGATATTTCAAATGACAAGAACCTTGGGCCAATCCCTTTCAGATTTAGCCCAGCCTGGCTCCAAGATGAAAGATTCCAAGATCTGGTTACCAAAACCTCGAATGAAATAGTAAAAGGCTCTGCAAGAAAACTCAGAAGATTAAAGGTAGCGCTAAAGTCCTGGGAAAAAACTCTCCCTAACCCTATTTTAGCCCGAGAAGAAACCCCAAAACAACTTGAAAAACACTAGCTGGATATGGAAAATGAATAAATCACCCAAGAAACTTTGCAACAAGAGGATCAGCTCCAAAGGAATTAGCATCAAACATGTAGAGAGGAAGAAAAGTATTGGCAACAAAAATCTAGGAGCCTTTGGTTGGAAGAGGGGATAAAAACACTGGCTTCTTCCACAAACAAGTTGAAGCTCGAAATCAGTTCAAGAATGTCATGGAAATTTAGGTCCAAAATCAGACGATAACAGATTTTGAAGGCATAAAAGCAGTTGCAGCAGAAGCCTTCGAAACTCTTTACACAGAAACTCAAAGAAATTCTATAGATCCCAAAGATTACCCCCTCTCTTTAGTTCTAGCCCTCATTCATGAAGATGTCAACATCAAGCTAACCAGGTTAGTCGACCAACAAGAAATAAAAGAGGTACTTGATCAAATGAACCCAGACAAAGCCCCAAGTCCAGATGGGTTCACAGCCAGATTTTACCAAAACAGTTGGGATATAATAAAATCAGACCTCATAAAGCTGATCAAAAAGTCTCAGACTTGCACCAAGATAGGAGGAGGAACAAATTCATCTTTTCTTGCTCTCATTCCCAAAGAAAAAGGAGCATTCAACTTTGAAAGGTTTTTCCCAATTTCTCTCTGCAACACAAGTTACAAAATTCTCACCAAAATAATAGCTAACAAAATTAAAAATATCCTTCCATCAATTATCCCAGAAAATCAAGGAGGTTTTGTAAAAGGACGGTATATAGTGGATAACATCATCCTCATTCAAGAGGCCCTGCACTCAAGCGTTCACAGAAAAGACAAAGGTATGATAATCAAACTCGACTTGGAAAATGCGTTTGATAGAGTCAGACATAATTTTTTGTTCAAGGTCATGGAAAATTTTGGTTTTTCCCCCTCCTTCATAAATTGGATTAAATCTTGTATTAGCTCCCCTTGGATAGCCCCTCTAGTGAATGGTCGAGCCACTAAGTTATTTCAAGCCTCCAGAGGTATTCGGCAAGGTTACCCCCTCTCCCCACTCCTCTATGCCATCCAAGMCTTGGTTCTCARCTACCAACTAGACCACGGCTAATCGCATAACAACCTTCTCGGCCTGAGAATTKCCCCTGGGGTAAAATACATCAACCATGCCCAATTTTCATATGACACACTGATAATGGGAGGAGGGAGTATGCCTAYAGCAAGGAAATTCAAAAAGGAGTTAGATGCCTACACATAAGTCTAAGGAAGTGTGATAAGCCTGACTAAAAGTAAGATCTTTGGGTGGAACATAACTYCAAGGGAGATGTTAGATATCTCAAGAATCCTTGGAATGGAAGGTTGCACCACATGGGATGCATTTAAATACMTGGGTGTCCCTATTTTCAAATCCAATCCAAAGGCTTCGCATTGGGACCAACTGATAGGAAAACTTAAAAATAGAATAAACTCCTGGGGAGAAAACTGGTTAAACCTTGCAGGCAAAGTGGTCCTCATCAAAGCAATGTTAGAAAGCATCCTGATTTAACAAATCTCCTTACTTTTGGCCCCGATGTCCACTTTCCAGAAAATTGAAGCGTTGTTTAGAAGATTCCTCTGGGAGGGAGGGAAGCAGACATGGAGGAAATTGCACCTTATAAGCTGAGAAAAAATAACCAAGCCCTACCTTGAAGGGGGACTCCAATTTAAAAAACCCCAGACTCAAAATTTAGCCTTGGGAGCAAAGATCTTATGGCGCATAATCACCGGCAATTCCTCCTGGAGTAAAAGAGCTTTAGGGAAGAAATACTTTCAGGGCCCAAGGAAAAATCTCCTTGACAGTCCAGCAAATGTGGAGAAAGGATCCCCAATTTTCTCTCTATGCCAGAAGTCTCTTTGACACTTTAAACCTCACCTCACTTGGACACCAGGAAATGGTAAAGAAATCAATGTTTGGGAAGACTCAATCATGGGAGACCCACCACTAGACTCGAAGCAGGGTCTAGATCGTCTTAAAGAATGGAAGAGACTCCAAAATTTACACAGTATGTGGGATATCTCACGTTGGGAAAACAATGAGAGCCACTCCTATCTAAGGTGGGAAATTTCCAACTTACCCCCAGAGATAGAAGAGGAATGGAACATGTTGAAGTACTGGCTGTAAGGGAAAACCCCCTTAAAAAAAGGAAAAAAGACAAGAGAGGGTGGGGACCGTTTTCTGGACTTTACACTACAACAACATGATATCAACACATAGCAGCAGTCCCCTACGTCCCCCCGGACCCAGCAATTTGGAAATCCATCTGGTCCTCCAAGTCAATTATGAATATAGATATGTATGTTTGTACCACGGTACATAGAGGTATTCTCACTGGTGAAAACCTAAGAAGAAGAGGTTGGGAAGGCCCCTCCATATGCCCACTCTGTGGTCAAGAAGAGGAAACCACAGAACACCTACTTTTAAGATGCACTTACTACAAAGAAGTCTGGCATTTAAACCTTGGACTGCACCCAGACACTCTTGTTTTACCTCAAGAAGTCATCGCCCTGCTCCGGAATTGGAAGTCCCTATGCCCTTTTCAAACAGCAAAAAAGGGTCAACTCTCCACTCTTTGGAAAACTCTCCCAAAATTTATTCTTTGTAAGATCTGGCTCGAACGAAATAATAGGTTATTCAGGGAATCCAAAAGCATCCCTGCTCAGGTAGCCACAAAGATAAAGGCCCATTTTGGCAAGAGTGCCCCCTACTTCTATAAAACAACAAACTCAAAGAAGTTAGAATTGGAAGAGAAAATCTGGATTGAACATCTTAAGCTCCAAGATCAACAACAGTAAACTCATAACAACTCACACCACCAAGAATGGGAAATCAGGATGGAGGAGCAAGAGTTCGAAGAGTGGAAAAGAAAGGAAAATAATTATGTTCTATTATTTGACAAAGCTTCCAAAGGGAACCCAGGAGTGGCAGGAGGAGAAGGAATCCTGGTAGGCCCCAAGGAACTTCCAAAAATTAGGTTTTCCTGTGGACTTGGCATAGAAAACAATAACATAGCAGAAGCACTAGCCCTCTGGTAAGGGCTAAATCAATCTATTTTGCACAACGTCCGGGATCTGGTGATAATAGGGGATTCACGGCTAATAATCCAAGCCTTAATTCTCCGCAACAAAGCCCAAAATGAAAAACTCCAACACATTTTGGAGAAAATCCAACTGCTCCTGGGAAAGCTTCGAACTTATCAAATTTACCACGTCTTCCTAGGAATGAATGCAACAGCAGACAAAGAGGCCAACAAGGGAGCCCTCTCAAGAATTGAAACCTTACAAATCAACGGAACCTTGACCAGTTGGGAACTCCCATGAGAGATTGGAATAAGACAGGGATACGAGCTGGCAAGTGGAAAAATCACATCCTTGAAGGTACAAAGTCGAATCCACCACAATCAACAGTCAGGAGGAAGTCAAATTTGATGGAGTCTTCCATCATTTGGTCGCTGAAACTAAGCAATATCGCATGCTCTCTAGATCGTGTGTATCACATGAGAGTAGCGAATCAGTGGATTTTTAAGTTAAAAGGAGATGCAAGGAAGGAAGCCATGCAGTCCAGAGGTAATCGAATATTGGGAAGGAAGGCAAGCAGCAGCATAGCGATAAGAGGAGAGAGAACCCCACGTAGGAGCAGCAGCCTAGAAGCAGCAAGGGAAGCGATGGCATCGAGCTCAGGCAATAAGCCAATGAGGGAAGAGTGGTTGGCAGCATTGGAGGCGAACATGCATCATCTCAGGCATCAGCTGAACAACCTAGACGACTTCCTCCGGAACTTAGATATCGACACAGGGAGATGGCTGGAGATGTTGGAAAATGACATTACTTCTACCAAATTCGGTCTTTTTGAGGAGCTGGGGAAACTTTGCAAGGACCTCAAAGACCCAAAACAAGAATTTTATGAAAGGGTTAGCAGTTTGGAACAGTAGATGGAGTA
>JZKD02S1770151.1:73943-91146 GCA_000966675.3 Picea glauca
TGAGCTATTTCCTTTATTCGTTCGGGGTCTATATGAATTATTGCTTGAGATATAATATGAACTAATAGTTTCCCTTGTTCTACACCAAAGATAGTTTTCTTAGGGTTTAAAGATATTCCATATTTCCTACGCCTTTCAAAAATCTGGGTTAGATGTTGGATGTGGTATTCTATGCTCTTTGAATACACAGTCGCGTCATCCAAATATACTACTACACATTTGTTAATCAATCCCCTAAAATCTATGTCCATGGCCCTTTGGAAGGTTTCTCTTGCATTAATCAACCCAAAGGGCATGTGTTTATAAGAAAAAGTTCCCCACTTGGTTCAGAAGGTAGTCTTCAATCGGTCTTCCTCTGAAAATAGAACCTGGTTATAACCTGAGAAACCATATAGAAGGGAAAATATTTCAGAACTAGACATGGTCTGCAAGAGTTGTTCCATGGGTGGGACTGGGTAGTTATCCTTTTTTTATGCTCTATTAAGGTTTCTAAAATATACACACATGTGGATCTCCACAGACTTTTTCCTGACAGGAACCAAATTGGCTACCCAGGCAGAGTGTCTAACCTCAAAGATAATCTTGGAATCTAACAATTTATTTAGCTCTTGATACATCAGGGGTTCCAAATATGGATGGTACTTCCTGAGATTTTGTTGGAAGGGTTTTACTCCATATTTTAATGAGATTATGTGTTGGATAATGTGAATGTCATAAGTTTTCAATTCTCGGTAGGACCATGCAAGGACATCTTGATATTCTCTAAAAAGTTTGAGATAAGATTTCTTGTCTTCTTTAGACACTGTTTTACCTAGATTGACATTCTTAGGGTTTTCCGAGGTTCCTAGGTTTATAGTCTCGTATATAGGACATGAAGTCCCTATTTTTGTATTCTTTGACCCTTTAAATTTTTCCCTCAGGTCGAAAAGGTTCTCCAAATTGGCTACCCCTTTCGGTATCGTGTGAAACCTTGGTTTTTTAAATGTGTTTAGCCTGCATAGAATAGATCTAGCTAAGCAATAATACACACATTTGTAGAGAGAATTGGAGAAGGAAGAAGAAGGAGAGAAATAATGGAAATAATTCTCATTAACCATTGTGAATAATGAATAATTTACACATGATATACTATGTATATCTCAATGATTTCTACTTGAGGTGAACCAAGTCACCATAGGGGTGGTCTAGAGTGACCTGGACACACACCAACAATTACGGGAGTGAACTGCCACCTATTCTAGTCTCTCAGGCAGTTACAAGAGTGAACTGCCACCTAGTTGAGTTAACTAGTCAACTAGTCTTCAGTTAACTGACTGAACATAGAGTAGTGAGGAGTTAACTCATGGAATCAAGACTAATGCACCACTTTGGTGATGATACCAAGGCAATATCGAATTAGCATGGTGATKATCCCAATGCAACATCTAAACTCAACTCAACTAGTCAAACTGAAGTGTCAACTGAAAGAGAATATTCTCCCCTAAAATATAGGAGACTGGATAATGACTAATTATGAATAATAAACAAGGAATAACCTTATGAAAAATAAATCCTAGGTGTGTGTGAAGTAACTCCAACACCCCCCCTGAACATCACTATGGTGAAAATAAAGATTGGGTCCCGGCAACGAGGCCATGTTAGGTACCCAAGNTAAACTCAACTCAACTAGTCAAACTAAAGTGTCAATTGAAAGAGAATATTCTCTAGGTGGAATATTCTCCCCTAAAATATAGGAGACTAGATAATGACTAATTATGAATAATAAACAAGGAATAACCTTAGGAAAAATAAATCCTAGGTGTGTGTGAAGTAAATCCAACAGGTTTATTATTAGAGTGATATGTCCCCTCCTTATGTTCATGGAAATAGGTTTCTACCAGTTTCTCTTGGAATACCTCATCATCAATAGCCAAATCCTTAAAATTCTCTTGATTAGTTAGAAAATATAAAATATGTTCATCTCCTTCAAAAACCTTCCAATTAGAAATATTGTTGGGGACCGATGGTTTGTAGAGTAGTTCCATAGTGAACCTGGAGGCTTCATAGTCTTCTAAAGGGGATAACCTTGAGGCTACAGTGGCTAGGGAAGTATCAATAGTATTGTTTGTTCTAGGAACAACAATAATATTGAAGGACTCAAAATGTTCTATTAGTCTATGCACCTCTTGTTGGTAATTTCTCAAGTGGGGTGAATTACAATGGATAGTATTCTTCACTTTCCTAACGATAATTTCAGAGTCCCCAAAAATGTTTAGTTATTTAATGTTTATGTCTATGGATTTCTTCAACCCCTGAACTAGAGCTTCATACTCAACATTGTTATTGGTGCATTAAAATTCTAGTCAGCAGGATAGGAAATTTTTCTTCCCCTTTGTGTCAATGAGAATACATCCTTCTCCCGAACCTTCTTGTGATTTAGATCCATCAAAATACAATGTCCAAACTTGTGATTAAAATTTAGTAACTTCTTCAGGCCTAGTTATTTTCTCATCTCTGTATTCCTTGTCTATTGTTCCCAACAAAGGCTCCCGATAGAAGATGATTTATTCTATGGCTTCCAGTAGATTCACTTGAAAATTCATTTCAAAGTTTTGAGTGAGAGGTACATCATACGAGAGAGGATAAAAATTGTCGAAATCAGAATCGCAAGAGTAGTTTCCTAGCACAGGTAAATCTGTCAAGGAGGGTTTGTTGAAATCTTCTAAATCGATGATAATATGTTTGAGATATATTTCCCTATCGATCCTAATCATGTTTGTATGTCCCTTTAGTGGAAACCGGTGGTGAGCCCAGTCCATACTAAAGAATCCATTCAATTTCGTGGACCAATCTCAACTGAGTAGCAGTCCATAAGCCTTTGGGATATCTACTATGATTGTGTCAATTACTTGAACAAATTTTGGGTGTGTAGCCATTCTAATATTGACATATTTAAGTTCCCAAATAAACTTTACATGGGTTATGTCCAATTATATAACATGTTTATCACTTTTGAGCAGATTAGCAGTCAATTTCTTGCAGATTGACAATGGAATGACATTGGAGGATGCCCCTGAATCGACTAAGCATTTATGCATGTTTCTGTTGAATATTTCAAATGTTAAAAGGAAAGGTGGCACAAAAGGATTTACCCTTTTGTCTAAATAAAAAGAATTCACATTCGGTTTATTATTTAAATCTATGGGAGATGGGACCTCACCTAGGTCGGTACTCGTTATATGGGCTTCTATTGAATTTAAGGCCTATAACATAAAATCCTTTTGTTGGGGAATCTTGCACATGTCCATGACCGACACATTAGCCTTCAACTTATTTAAGTCTTATACTATGTTGTAGTCCATCTTAAGTGCTTCCCATGTGTGTATTTTTATAGGGTTTCTTTCAGAGACAACCGATGCTTCGGTGTGATTGACTATTTGTTTCCCTCTTGAGGATTGAACAATGGTGGGATTATTTTGGACTGGTTGACCCCTACTTCGCATTTGTACAACCAAAACCTTAGCAGGTGGTTTCTGGACCTCAAATACATCGTAGAGAGGCATCGATAGGTCAATATCCCATAAAAACATGGTTGTTTCTTCTAGTGGCTCAACTTCTTCCTCATCGACGATATTCACCACTAAGCCACTTGATTGTTCAGTAAGAGAAACTTCATCTAGGAATCGATTGGCCATTAAATTTATAGAATGCACCCATTGGGGACAGTCTCTTTTAGAATGTTTCTCTTGATGGTATGTACAAAAAGAGTTGGATGCTACATTACCCAGGTCGATGTTCAAGTTGGCCAAGGGAGGTTCAATTGCTATGAAAGGCGGGTTTCTCTTAAAAAAGGGTTTATAAGGCCTTTGAACTTGGTTTCCTTCCTTGACACTTCTTTTCATTTCTACGATTTTATTCGAAAGTTTCTTTATCATCCGTTGTAGGTATTCGATGTCCCCACCTCCTTTTTCGGGACCTTGTTCTTCTTTTTTTCTCAGGGGTCTAGTCAACAAAAGTCCTCTCCTAGGTGGAGGTTGAAATTCCTTCTTAACTAGTGAGACCTGACCCTCTTTGCATCCCTTCATTTGGAATTTGATCGTTTTGGCTTCCTCAAAATTTTCAGCTAGGGTATGTTTGGTAACACTTTTCACAAGCATGGAAATGGAAGCAGGGAGAGAATTAGAATATACTTCAATCTACAACTCCTGAGTAGGTTTAGCTTCGGGTTGAAATTTGTTCAANTAAACTCAACTCAACTAGTCAAACTAAAGTGTCAATTGAAAGAGAATATTCTCTAGGTGGAATATTCTCCCCTAAAATATAGGAGACTAGATAATGACTAATTATGAATAATAAACAAGGAATAACCTTAGGAAAAATAAATCCTAGGTGTGTGTGAAGTAACTCCAACATGTTTATTATTAGAGTGATATGTCCCCTCCTTATGTTCATGGAAATAGGTTTCTACCAGTTTCTCTTGGAATACCTCATCATCAATAGCCAAATCCTTAAAATTCTCTTGATTAGTTAGAAAATATAAAATATGTTCATCTCCTTCAAAAACCTTCCAATTAGAAATATTGTTGGGGACCGATGGTTTGTAGAGTAGTTCCATAGTGAACCTGGAGGCTTCATAGTCTTCTAAAGGGGATAACCTTGAGGCTACAGTGGCTAGGGAAGTATCAATAGTATTGTTTGTTATAGGAACAACAATAATATTGAAGGCCTCAAAATGTTCTATTAGTCTATGCACCTCTTGTTGGTAATTTCTCAAGTGGGGTGAATTACAATGGATAGTATTCTTCACTTGCCTAACGATAATTTCAGAGTCCCCAAAAACGTTTAGTTATTTAATGTTTATGTCTATGGATTTCTTCAACCCCTGAACTAGAGCTTCATACTCAACACTGTTATTGGTGCATTAAAATTCTAGTCAGCAGAATAGGAAATTTTTCTTCCTCTTTGGGTCAATGAGAATACATCCTTCTCCCAAACCTTCTTGTGATTTAGACCCATCAAAATACAATGTCCAAACTTGTGATTAAAATTTAGTAACTTCTTCAGGCCTAGTTATTTTCTCATTTCTATATTCCTTGTCTATTGTTCCCAACAGAGGCTCCCGATAGAAGATGATTTATTCTATGGCTTCCAATAGATTCACTTGAAAATTCATTTCAGAGTTTTGAGTGAGAGGTACATCATACGAGAGAGGGGAAAAATTGTCGAAATCAGAATCGCAAGAGTAGTTTCCTAGCACAGGTAAATCTATCAAGGAGGGTTTTTTGAAAGCTTCTAAATCGATGATAATATGTTTGAGATATATTTCCCTATCGATCCTAATCATGTTTGTATGTCCCTTTAGTGGAAACCAGTGGTGAGCCCAGTCCATACTAAAGCATCCATTCAATTTCGTGGACCAATCTCGACTGAGTAGCAGTCCATAAGCCTTTGGGATATCTACTATGATTGTGTCAATTACTTGAACAAATTTTGGGTGTGTATCCATTCTAATATTGACATATTTAAGTTCCCAAATAAACTTTACATGGGTTATGTCCAATTATATAACATGTTTATCACTTTTGAGCAGATTAGCAGTCAATTTCTTGCAGATTGACAATGGAATGACATTGGAGGATGCCCCTGAATCGACTAAGCATTTATGCATGTTTCTGTTGAATATTTCAAATGTTAAAAGGAAAGGTGGCACAAAAGGATTTACCCTTTTGTCTAAATAAAAAGAATTCACATTCGGTTTATTATTTAAATCTATGGGAGATGGGACCTCACCTAGGTCGGTACTCGTTATATGGGCTTCTATTGAATTTAAGGCCTATAACATAAAATCCTTTTGTTGGGGAATCTTGCACATGTCCATGACCGACACATTAGCCTTCAACTTATTTAAGTCTTATACTATGTTGTAGTCCATCTTAAGTGCTTCCCATGTGTGTATTTTTATAGGGTTTCTTTCAGAGACAACCGATGCTTCGGTGTGATTGACTATTTGTTTCCCTCTTGAGGATTGAACAATGGTGGGATTATTTTGGACTGGTTGACCCCTACTTCGCATTTGTACAACCAAAACCTTAGCAGGTGGTTTCTGGACCTCAAATACATCGTAGAGAGGCATCGATAGGTCAATATCCCATAAAAACATGGTTGTTTCTTCTAGTGGCTCAACTTCTTCCTCATCGACGATATTCACCACTAAGCCACTTGATTGTTCAGTAAGAGAAACTTCATCTAGGAATCGATTGGCCATTAAATTTATAGAATGCACCCATTGGGGACAGTCTCTTTTAGAATGTTTCTCTTGATGGTATGTACAAAAAGAGTTGGATGCTACATTACCCAGGTCGATGTTCAAGTTGGCCAAGGGAGGTTCAATTGCTATGAAAGGCGGGTTTCTCTTAAAAAAGGGTTTATAAGGCCTTTGAACTTGGTTTCCTTCCTTGACACTTCTTTTCATTTCTACGATTTTATTCGAAAGTTTCTTTATCATCCGTTGTAGGTATTCGATGTCCCCACCTCCTTTTTCGGGACCTTGTTCTTCTTTTTTTCTCAGGGGTCTAGTCAACAAAAGTCCTCTCCTAGGTGGAGGTTGAAATTCCTTCTTAACTAGTGAGACCTGACCCTCTTTGCATCCCTTCATTTGGAATTTGATCGTTTTGGCTTCCTCAAAATTTTCAGCTAGGGTATGTTTGGTAACACTTTTCACAAGCATGGAAATGGAAGCAGGGAGAGAATTAGAATATACTTCAATCTACAACTCCTGAGTAGGTTTAGCTTCGGGTTGAAATTTGTTCAATATAGTGTCAAACCATTGATTGAAATATTGAACCTTCTCTTTTGAACTCATGGTGGCGATGAAAAGTTCATCCATTAAAGCTCCTATGGTGGTTTCTTCTACAAATTTGTCTAAGAAATCTTTTTGAAACTTCGTCCAACTAGATGTGGATCCAACAGGCAAGTTAAAATACCAAGTCGAGGCTGAATTCTCAAAGGTATAGAGAAAAATCCTACACACTACATCCTCATGTTGTACGTTCATAAGACTTATAGCTAGTATGAACTTTTTAATCTAGTCTTCAGGAAATTCGAAGGTTTCAGGGTCAAATTTGGGAAATAATTTTTTCGGATGTTGGGGTAGGTTATGTACCCATCCTAGGATTTCCAGAGAATCTCTTGCCAACCATGGTTGATTATTTTTAGGTTGATTTCCCATTTATTTATTTTTATCATTATTATCCTCCATGTCATATGATTTCGAGGCTAAGCGATCTGAGTTAGACACTTCCTTGTCAGATTCGAAATCATCAGGTTCAGAATAGTTACCAACTATTGTTTCGGGGATCATATTAAGGGGTTGTTCAATCTTATTGAGGGAAAAATATATCATGTATTCTACTTTGTGAACAAAAACATGGTCAGGGGTGTCAACAACTGATATGCTTACTTTTTTTCTACAAGGAAGTAACAAAGCTAAGGGTAACGATCCAATTTTTTGGACGTAATCTCTTGTGATTCTTATGAACTGGTTCAACTCGTCATGGGGGAGAGCATAAGGTATTTTAGGGAATAGGTGTTCTAATTCCTCATGCTGAGGTGAGTTACTGGTTTTGGGAGTACTCTCTATATTTGGGTTGTCTTGAGAATGACTATCCATGCATGTGGGTTTTTTTGAATCTGTAGGATATGCAAAATATATTATCAGAAATGTCGTTATCCATTCATTCATTCAGGCCCTCCTTCTACCTCCAATTCTAATGATGGGTCTGAGATCCTTTGACTCAATAGTAGGAACCAAAATTGCCTTAGAGGCCCAATTAGACTCTGCAACATTTGATGGGTGGAATGGTTCTCCGGATTTTTCTATATAGCCAATTTACTGATGGGATTTACTTAGGGATTGACAAGATATATTTCTGTGAAAGTTCCTCATTCAGGTTAAACATTTCTCTTTTTTTATTTTCTATTATTAGATGAGTCTGATAAAGTAAGGTGTGATGGTATAAACCAACTGATAGACATAATTATTAACTACTGAAGAATGTTGAGCCTGCGATAACCCTCATGCTCTAACATCCAGACAACAATATTCACACCTATTAAAAGTATTGTAATAATACGTTAACTTGTCGGCATTTCAACACTGACTGAGATACAATTATGGAAAGAAAATATGCACGCAATAAGATAAGTGCAAGAAAAATAGTTTCCTTAGCTATACCATCAATCACATGTTAACACAACGATTCACTTTTCATCATTTAGAACAAAATAATTGTTTAAAGTATTGAAAAAGATAGCTTATCAATAGATTCAAAAAATCTTACCCATTACAGCATCAATTACTGAATTCAAATATGGAAGTAGTTCCTCCTCAATCCAATCACATAACGCCTTTGATGAAAATAAAATTTGTCTCTGGCTCTAAACAAAACTTCTTAATTAAAGTTGCTGAGAAAAAATTCTTTACAATTTAAAAAAAAGAGGGTYCTTCCCCAAAACCATCGACCTTTCCCAAAAGGTCGATCCCCATATTTATAAAGAATCCCTAACTTAAAACAACTACTAAAAGTTTTAGTTAAGTAAAACAAAAGAATATCACGTGACGGCTTGATCTCTTTGTTTTCTTGAGATTGTCTAGTGGTTCTACTAGAGTGGATGATTCTTCTCGTACTCTAACCATTTGATGAAGATATCCTCACATGTGTTAGCATATGTGAATCTTTGTTGGTCCATCGAGGCTGAAAGGGTTTCCTTTATCTCTATTTCGCGTTCTCTATATATGATGATCTTGGCACTTAAACATTGCAGTGTTGTGCGAACCTTTATCGAGTGTTCCATAAACTTATTCACCTAACCTAGTGTCATGCTTTCCACCTATGTGATCTCTACCTCCCATGCTGAGCCATGTTCTGCATGCCATTTAACTAGGTCATGCAATTCGAAAAAGTCTTCAGGTGAGTCGAACTCTGGAAGGCCAATGTATTTCATCTCACGGTTTATCTTCACCCATATTTTCTTGCACTCGGCCCACCTTTCTTGTATCTTTCATCGAGGTTCCTAGGCCATAATTACCCAGTATTCAGCTTCCTTCCTAATTTGGGAGATGATGTTATCCATCAATACTTGGATGCTATGCTCCTTCGTGTCTTAGCCCTTCTGTACTGCACTGATATAATCGATTCATTATGCCACCTAGTATGACTTTACATACCATCTCTCCATGTATTTATAGGTTGTCAGTTCCATGAGAGTGTCTTCTTTAAAATTGGCTATGCATGCAGTGAAGAGATGTCTTTCCTCGTGAATTGTGTATATGCTTCTCGAAATTCACTCTTCAGGAAAATTGTTGCTTGTGTTGAGTCCTGGTAATATTTCACCAGATGGCGTAGATGTTCCATCTCCTTATTTGCAGTGGCTAGTTCCTTTTCATCCTGTCTTGATCGATCCATCATGGCATCTGTTATAGCCATTCCTTTTCCGATTATCCCAGTTGTCTTCGCATTTTCTGTGCTGAGTAATGTTTATTCTGTGGTGATAAGAAGTGTGTTATCCAGCGTGAGCCTCCTTTTCTTGGTTTTCCTTCTCATTATGGATTTCCTCTTTATGTCATAAGAAATCACCTGTATATCAATGACCTCATCCATGGGTTCAGGGATCTGTTGGTCTCTCCAGGTCAAAGTGTTTCCCAGGATTCCTTCCATAAATATTTTTTCTAGGACCGACTCTTGTACTTATTTGACAGGGGAAAATTTTGTATGTTCTAATGACTTGACCTCCAGCTGGTGTTCATCGATTGGTGGAGTATCAGCCTTAAAGGGAGAGATAGTCACAAGCTCAACACTAACTTGTTGATTGACTGTTGAGGTGTCGATCTCTAGTTGTTGCAGTTCCTCTTCTTGTCCACCAAAGCCTAACTCATCCTTAGAGTTTTGTTTTGGGGTCCTCGATAGGTTGATAAATTCAGTGTCTAGGATACTCTCAGCCTCATTGTCACCCTATATAGGGTTTAGAATCGAAGCATTGGGAGTTGGAGCATATTATCCTCCTAGTTCTTTCTCCTCTGTAATTGGTACTGGAATTATAAGTGAGACCTTCAAGCTCTCTTCATCATCATATATGGTAATCAAATAAAAGAGGGTGTTTGAAACACCTATTTCAAATTATGTTCTTTGAATATCCTATTGGGATGGAATAATCACCAGTGACCTGGCTTGTGGTGATGAAACTCTAGGATTTTCTGGATCGACAATTCCCTCTAATAGAATTGTTTCCAAGCCAATTTTCTCTTCTTCGGGATTTCTTGTGTCAGTTGAGGTAACCCTCAAGGGTTCTATGAAAGGTTCAAGCATGGGGTCATATTGTATNCCATTCTAATATTGACATATTTAAGTTCCCAAATAAACTTTACATGGGTTATGTCCAATTATATAACATGTTTATCACTTTTGAGCAGATTAGCAGTCAATTTCTTGCAGATTGACAATGGAATGACATTGGAGGATGCCCCTGAATCGACTAAGCATTTATGCATGTTTCTGTTGAATATTTCAAATGTTAAAAGGAAAGGTGGCACAAAAGGATTTACCCTTTTGTCTAAATAAAAAGAATTCACATTCGGTTTATTATTTAAATCTATGGGAGATGGGACCTCACCTAGGTCGGTACTCGTTATATGGGCTTCTATTGAATTTAAGGCCTATAACATAAAATCCTTTTGTTGGGGAATCTTGCACATGTCCATGACCGACACATTAGCCTTCAACTTATTTAAGTCTTATACTATGTTGTAGTCCATCTTAAGTGCTTCCCATGTGTGTATTTTTATAGGGTTTCTTTCAGAGACAACCGATGCTTCGGTGTGATTGACTATTTGTTTCCCTCTTGAGGATTGAACAATGGTGGGATTATTTTGGACTGGTTGACCCCTACTTCGCATTTGTACAACCAAAACCTTAGCAGGTGGTTTCTGGACCTCAAATACATCGTAGAGAGGCATCGATAGGTCAATATCCCATAAAAACATGGTTGTTTCTTCTAGTGGCTCAACTTCTTCCTCATCGACGATATTCACCACTAAGCCACTTGATTGTTCAGTAAGAGAAACTTCATCTAGGAATCGATTGGCCATTAAATTTATAGAATGCACCCATTGGGGACAGTCTCTTTTAGAATGTTTCTCTTGATGGTATGTACAAAAAGAGTTGGATGCTACATTACCCAGGTCGATGTTCAAGTTGGCCAAGGGAGGTTCAATTGCTATGAAAGGCGGGTTTCTCTTAAAAAAGGGTTTATAAGGCCTTTGAACTTGGTTTCCTTCCTTGACACTTCTTTTCATTTCTACGATTTTATTCGAAAGTTTCTTTATCATCCGTTGTAGGTATTCGATGTCCCCACCTCCTTTTTCGGGACCTTGTTCTTCTTTTTTTCTCAGGGGTCTAGTCAACAAAAGTCCTCTCCTAGGTGGAGGTTGAAATTCCTTCTTAACTAGTGAGACCTGACCCTCTTTGCATCCCTTCATTTGGAATTTGATCGTTTTGGCTTCCTCAAAATTTTCAGCTAGGGTATGTTTGGTAACACTTTTCACAAGCATGGAAATGGAAGCAGGGAGAGAATTAGAATATACTTCAATCTACAACTCCTGAGTAGGTTTAGCTTCGGGTTGAAATTTGTTCAAGATAGTGTCAAACCATTGATTGAAATATTGAACCTTCTCTTTTGAAATCATGGTGGCGGTGAAAAGTTCATCCATTAAAGCTCCTATGGTGGTTTCTTCTACAAATTTGTCTAAGAAATCTTTTTGAAACTTCGTCCAACTAGATGTGGATCCAACAGGCAAGTTAAAATACCAAGTCAAGGCTGAATTCTCAAAGGTATAGAGAAAAATCCTACACACTACATCCTCATGTTGTACGTTCATCAGACTTATAGCTAGTATGAACTTTTTAATCTGGTCTTCAGGAAATTCAAAGGTTTCAGGGTCAAATTTGGGAAATATTTTTTTCGGATGTTGGGGTAGGTTATGTACCCATCCTAGGATTTCCAGAGCATCTCTGGCCAACCATGGTTGATTATTTTTAGGTTGATTTCCCCTTTATTTATTTTTATCATTATTATCATCCATGTCATATGATTTCGAGGCTAAGCGATCTGAGTTAGACACTTCCTTGTCAGATTCGAAATCATCAGGTTCAGAGTAGTTACCAACTATCGTTTCGGGGATCATATTAAGGGGTTGTTCAATCTTAGTGAGGGAAAAATCTATCATGTCTTCTACTTTGTGAACAAAAACATGGTCAGGGGTTTCAAAAACTGATATGCTTACTTTTTTTCTACAAGGAAGTAACAAAGCTAAGGGTAACGATCCAATTTTTCGGACGTAATCTCTTGTGATTCTTCTGAACTGGTTCAACTCCTCATGGGGGAGAGCATAAGGTATTTCAGGGAATAGGTGTTCTACTTCCTCATGCTGAGGTGAGTTACTGGTTTCAGGAGTACTCTCTATATTTGGGTTGTCTTGAGAATGACTATCCATGCATGTGGGTTTTTTTGAATCTGTAGGATATGCAAAATATATTATCAGAAATGTCGTTATCCATTCATTCATTCAGGCCCTCCTTCTACCTCCAATTCTAGTGATGGGTCTGAGATCCTTTGACTCAATAGTAGGAACCAAAACTGCCTTAGAGGCCCAATTAGACTCTGCAACATTTGATGGGTGGAATGGTTCTCCAGATTTTTCTATATAGCCAATTTACTGATGGGATTTACTTAGGGATTGACAAGATATATTTCTGTGAAAGTTCCTCCTTCAGGTTAAACGTTTCTCTTTTTTTCTTTTCTATTATTAGATGAGTCTGATAAAGTAAGGTGTGATGGTATAAACCAACTGATAGACATAATTATTAACTACTGAAGAATGTTGAGCCTGGGATAACCCTCATGCTCTAACATCCAGACAACAATATTCACACCTATTACAAGTATTGTAATAATACGTTAACTTGTCGGTATTTCAACACTGACTGAGATACAATTATGGAAAGAAAATATGCATGCAATAAGATAAGTGCAAGAAAAATAGTTTCCTTAGCTATACCATCAATCACATGTTAACACAACGATTCACTTTTCATCATTTAGAACAAAATAATTGTTTAAAGTATTGAAAAAGATAGCTTATCAATAGATTCAAAAAATCTTACCCATTACAGCATCAATTACTGAATTCAAAGATGGAAGTAGTTCCTCCTCAATCCAATCACATAACGCCTTTGATGAAAATAAAATTTGTCTCTGGTTCTAAACATAACTTCTTAATTAAAGTTGCTCAGAAACAATTCTTTACAATTTAAAAAAAAGAGGGTCCTTCCCCAAAACCATCGACCTTTCCCAAAAGGTCGATCCCCATATTTATAAAGAATCCCTAACTTAAAACAACTACTAAAAGTTTTAGTTAAGTAAAACAAAAGAATATCACGTGGCGGCTTGATCTCTTTGTTTTCTTGAGATTGTCTAGTGGTTCTACTAGAGTGGATGATTCTTCTCGTACTCTAACCATTTGATGAAGATATCCTCGCATGTGTTAGCATATGTGAATCTTTGTTGGTCCATCAGGGCTGAAAGGGTTTCCTATATCTCTATTTCCCATTCTCTATATATGATGATCTTGGCACTTAAACGTTGCAGTGTTGTGCGAACCTTGATCAAGTGTTCCATAAACTTATTCACCTAACCTAGTGTCATGCTTTCCACCTATGTGATCTCTACCTCCCATGCTGAGCCATGTTCTGCATGTCATTTAACTAGGTCATGCAATTCGAAAAAGTCTTCAGGTGAGTCGAACTCTGGAAGGCCAATGTATTTCATCTCACGGTTTATCTTCACCCAGCTTTTCTTGCACTCGGCCCACCTTTCTTGTATCTTTCATCGAGGTTCCTAGGCCATAATTACCCAGTATTCAACTTCCTTCCTAATTTGGGAGATGATGCTATCCATCAATACTCGGATGCTATGATCCTTCGTGTCTTAGCCCTTCTGTAATGCACTGATATAATCGATTCGTTATGCCACCTAGTATGAATTTACATACCATCTCTCCCTATATTTATAGGTTGTCAGTTCCATGAGAGTGTCTTCTTTAAAATTGGCTATGCATGCAGTGAAGAGATGTATTTCCTCGTGAATTGTGTATATGCTTCTCGAAATTCACTCTTCAGGAAAATTGTTGCTTGCGTTGAGTCCTGGTAATATTTCACCAGATGGCGTAGATGGTCCATATCCTTATTTGCAGTGGCCAGTTCCTTTTCATCCTGTCTTGATTGATCCATCATGGCATCTGTTATAGCCATTCCTTTTCCGATTATCTCAGTTGTCTTCGTATTTTCTGTGCTGAGTAATGTTTATTCTGTGGTGATAAGAAGTGTGCTATCCAGCGTGAGCCTCCTTTTCTTGGTTTTCCTTCTCATTATGGATTTCCTCTTTATGTCATAAGAAATCACCTGTATATCGGTGACCTCATCCATGGGTTCAGGGATCTGTTGGTCTCTCCAGGTCAAAGTGTTTCCCAGGATTCCTTCCATAAATATTTTTTCTAGGACCGACTCTTGTACTTATTTGATAGGGGAAAATTTTGTATGTTCTAATGACTTGAACTCCAGCTGGTGTTCGTCGATTGGTGGAGTATCAGCCTTAAAGGGAGAGATAGTCACAAGCTCAACACTAACTTGTTGATTTACTGTTGAGCTGTCGATCTCTAGTTGTTGCAGTTCCTCTTCTTGTCCACCAAAGCCTAACTCATCCTTAGAGTTGTGTTTTGGGGTCCTCAATAGGTTGATAAATTCAGTGTCTAGGATACTCTCAGCCTCATTGTCACCCTATATAGGGTTTAGAATCGAAGCATTGGGAGTTGGAGCATATTATCCTCCTAGTTCTTTCTCCTCTGTGATTGGTACTGGAATTATAAGTGAGACCTTCAAGCTCTCTTCATCATCATATATGGTAATCAAATAAAAGAGCGTGTTCGAAACACCTATTTCAAATGATGTTCTTTGAATCTCCTATTGGGATGGAATAATCACCAGTGACCTGGCTTGTGGTGACGAAACTCTAGGATTTTCTGGATCGACAATTCCCTCTAATAGAATTGTTTCCAAGCCAATTTTCTCTTCTTCGTGATTTCTTGTGTCAGTTGAGGTGACCCTCAAGGGTTGTATGAAAGGTTCAAGCATGGGGTCATATTGTATCCTTTCTATGACCCTTTGGAATTCTTCTATTAACAAAATTCCTCTTCTTTGTGCCTTTGTTGCTTCGATTGCTCTTCTTTCATCTCTGACTCTAAGGGCTTCCTAAGCTGATTGTTCTATAGTCTCAACCTACTCTTCCATACTCATAGCTTTAAATCTGGTGATATTTGGGTTAGATTTCCTCTGTATCACCTTCTCGCAGTCCTGAGCACATTCTATAAATATTTGATCTTTGAACTTATCATGTGCGTATGGCCAGCAGGAAGAGGCTTGTGATACATGTTGAAGTATCAGGCCTCTAGGGTCATGTTTGTGAAATTGGCCTGTGGGGAATCCATATTCTAGCTAGCTCAAACCCTCTTGTTTATATTGCGCAATATCCTTCACCATGTAAAACCCCATATGAAAACCATAGGGTATGAACGCTCGCTTCTTGTCCTTAACCAAAGTGGCATTATAGCCCTACAGGATGGTTTGGTAACTGATTTCTACTACGACGAGATGGTCTGGGATGTGAGCGGGGAGTAAATGTGGTGCATTAGTGGCCCCAAACACCTTGATATAAGTCATGGTTTCCTCTAGGTACCAGTGGCCTACTTTTGATATCATTTTCTTGGCCACTACCAACAGTCTTGGGCATTCTTTCTTGAAAATAATAAAATAGACCCGAACTATAAATTCATCACAGATGAGAGCATAAGATTTTTTGTACATGTTTTCCAACATAATGTTGAAGTAGATATGTACAATTATCTCAACGACATGTCATCTCATATCCATTCCTGCGAATACGTTCCTTGCACAGTTTATGTCTAGTAGGTATGATGTCATGTGAAAAGCGCACGCTTCTCCATCCTTTGATATCTGGGCTTGCAATATGTTGGTGCTCAATTTTTTGGAAATTATTTCTCCCTTAGTTGACATTCTGATTATCGACTCCACTTTAGTAGCAAATTCCAACTTCCTCATAGTGTCGGGAGAAGATCCTTCACCAACCTCTACTTCCTTCAACTTTGGTGCCCTTGGAAAGTGTCTGGTCATTGGATTCCTTGGAGGAATTTTATTGCAGAGAGAGTAGAGTTAGACATCGTCTTCCAGAGAGGATACTAATATATAAGTAAAATGAAACCATAGAAAATATAAAATCAACACATACCTCTTCTTCGCACTAGCTTAACATGGTTTTGAAATTCTGAGAATCGAGTGCAACTCTTGAGACACTCTTTTCACTTCTTTGACTTCTCTGGAAATGAAAAANTGCATGGTGTATGGTGGTGTATTGGTGTAAATCTAATACTATTATTCATTTGTCATTGGATATAATTCAATGGTTTAAGTATAAGTTGAAAAGGTTTTTAAATTTCACTTGATAGTGATTCACCCCCTCTCAGTATCTACAATTGGTTTCTAAGCAGGTTGCCTTCAGAACAGTTTAACCACTAGAAGGAAAATCCTGAGCAGAGATGGATGACGATGAGCACATTTAAAATGGGATTCAAAGATTTGATGGAATAAATTATGCATACTAGAGTGATAGAGTGAAAAATTACCTAACAGCTTTGGGAGTAGACATTTGGTACTCAGTTGTCAATGGCTATGTAATCCCAAATAATTCTCCAACCAATCCAATGGAGAAGAATCTTATGAGTTGTAATTCAAAATCTAGACATGTTATTCTGGGAGCATTAGCACCAAAAATTGCTAGAAAAGTGATGGGATACAATACTACTAAAGAAGTATGGGACAAACTCAAGAGCATCTATGAAGGTGATCCAAACGTTAAGTAGGTCAACCTTCAACGACATAGAGAAGAATTTGAAAATTTGAATACAAATGAAAACGAAGATATTGCAACCTATTTTCTTAGAGTTGATGAAGTTGTTAATGCTATCAAAGGATTAGGTGAATATCTCGATGAATCCTTGGTTGTACAAAAAGTGTTGAGATCACTTCTCTTGAAGTATGAT
>JZKD02S1770162.1:51626-66091 GCA_000966675.3 Picea glauca
AAGTACCATTATCTCCCACCACTATGAATTAAGATAATCACACTATTATAAAAATAATGAATGTAAAATGTTCCCATACCAAAAGCACCATTGTCTCCCATTTTACAATTTGTCTCCCATTTCCTATTTTCAAGAAATTGATTATTGCATTGAAATACTTCCCTTTATGATTAGTTTACTTCACCTACCACTATGAATTAAGATAATCACACTATTAAGATAATCACACTAGTATCTCAAAAAATAATGAATGTAAAATGCTCCCATACCAAAAGTACCATTGTCTCCCACCACTATGAATTACTATGAATTAAGATAATCACACTATTAAGATAATCACACTAGTATCTCAAAAAATAATGAAGGTAAAATGCTCCCATACCAAAAGTACCATTGTCTCCCACCACTATGAATTAAGATAATCACACTAGTATCTCAAAAAATAATGAATCTAAAATGCTCCCATACCAAAAGTACCATTATCTCCCACCACTATGAATTAAGATAATCACACTATTATAAAAATAATGAATGTAAAATGTTCCCATACCAAAAGCACCATTGTCTCCCATTTTACAATTTGTCTAGTGAGATTTAAGATTTACTAAAATGGTCATTCTCTAATCAAACACCTCCCACCACTACGAATTAAGATAATCACACTATTATAAAATAAAAATAATGAATGTAAAATGCTCCCATACCAAAAGCACCATTGTCTCCCATTTTACAATTTGTCTAATGAGATTTAAGATTTACAAAAATGGTCATTCTCTAATCAAACACCTTAGGAATCAACACACCAATTTTCATAATGTATTTGAGAATGTGATGCAAGGTGAATATAATTTCCCAAGTTATGGTATACAAAATGGTGTGTAATCTAAGATGAATAACATCCTTACTAGAATCTAGTTGTTAACTTTCTTTGTGCCAATAGTATAATATAAGTTAACATATCCTTGAATGCTCTTTAAATCTTAATCGTGGTATTCTCCCTTTAGGGTTATAGACTCACCATGTTGGGTTAGTATGGTAAGGAAATAGGCGATATTAAGTGTTTCATCATCAATTCAAAATACTTCCACAATAGGACCCCAAAATTCATGTCTCAATTAAACTTTATTTTGATAAATTAAAAAATATCGTGGCCAAGGATGTAAAAGGTTGATGTTGAACTTTGATCGAGAACCTTTTCAATAATCTCATTTCCTCTGCTTGCTTGCAATATCCGATACTTCACCGGTACCTCCCAACCAACGTTAGTTGTAATTTTCTTCCCCCTTATCCCCCTGAGCTACAAAGGGGTCATGCACACACACAACAAGAAATCCTCTAGCTCCCAGATTGCCTCGCAAGGTAGAGCCACCACTCCCTTTCAAGATGAGTATCCCAACTCTCACAAGTAAAACTAGTGAAAAATTATGCAACATAATCCTACTCATAACCAATGTGATCCATTTCTCATCTCAATCAATTTTTTATAGAATTTTCCCATAAATCATTCCCACTTGCACAATTAATTTGATTTTTAATTTATATAATTTAAACTTATTTCCCCCTTACACTTCTCACCCTTTCCCCAATTTACACAAGTAAAACCACATTTATTTTTAATAAAATTTAATTTCCCTCACCCTTCCAAAACGATCTCCTTGAATCAATCCTAGTTGTCTCTTTATTCCATTTATTCCCAATTAATGATTGACACCTTACTAAATCTATGCTGAGTTAAAATATGATTCTTTTTTAGTTAAACTAATCTTAACTAGACTCTAGATTGTTTTCTATGCATACACATTCTCTCCTGTATGTTTCTTTCTTATTTTAAAAACTCCCTTTTAATAATTTCTTAGACCTATGTGCCTTAAATTAAATCATTAGTATTATTTCAATTTACTTGATTCTTGAAATTATTTACCTCATTCCCCTTTTTCTTTAGTTATTAATTTTAGTTTAGCCTATTTGCAAAACTTATACTTAGGCTTAATTAAATTTTATTTGCAAAGGCTTATACTCTTATAGGTATTTATAATTAATCATTTCAATCCTTAATTAATTAATTGATTGATTGATTTGAAAGTGCTCAAGATTTTACAAGGTTATTTATTTGCTTTGGGTTTTCTAGGCCACCTAGATTCATTGACTGGATTTTTTTATTTACGTGATGTGTCGTTAAAGATGCGCTCCATGCTCTAATGGTGCCACTCACCTTTGACTAGTTTTGGTAGTTGTCCAACCCCTGGAGTCAGCACTCCATTCATGCAACCTTAGGAAAGGCTAAGGGATTCTAAGGAATAAGGACCCTCCCTTATTGTGTGCCACTTAGAAATATTCATGAGAAACTGTCTTAGTATTCTCTCATGGCATCGTGCACATCTTGAACTAGGTAATTGTTAACCTACAATTCGAGCCATGGAAGGAGTTCTTGTAGGATTTGATAGGGACGCTGCCACACCTCTCCCTCAATATTTGGTCTATGTGCATGGCCTCTTTACTCCTTATGTGAGTCAGATTAGCAAGCAATCGTTAGCTTGCATCCATCAAAGAAACACTGTCAATGATCCATATACAAAGTCATACTATAATTGATCATATGTCACATATGCATAAATGAAATACTCACACCAATACAATTTACTCCCCGACTCAATCCGGAGTCCTAGGAGGTCCATAGATGCCATCGACATCCACAATCTCTCAAGTGCCTTGCACACTCAGGGAAACTCATCAATAACATCTATCAATACATATATAAAAATCAACATTAAATCATATAGTCATCAACATCATCATAAAAACCCACAAGAGAAATATATAATCGTGCACTACAACTAGATCACTTGCACGCAAGTGTCCTCAAATAATAAGTCAATAACATGTGCTCACAAGTGTGGGGTATTACAATGATCAAGGTTATTTATCATCCAAGTGGTATATGATGCCATGAGTAGTTTTTTTGCACTAGAAATGGTTTTCAAGGTTTAAACATGGTCAGGGGAGAAACAAGAGGATTATTCCTTAAATGAGGTGTTTTAGAGCTCTAATGCTATGGTTATGAAAGGAAAAAGCTGAATCCTTAGGTGGCAAATGTTTCTTCTTGGTGTCAATCACAATGAACAACACTTGCAATCCACAATACAAACCCTTTCTCGAGAGTCTTTGGCATGAGGGTTGGATATGGGTGCCAATAAGATATTTTGCACATCGAGGATGGGTTGTATGAATTTGAACATGGTCAATGAAGGAAAACAAGTTGCTCAATATATTGCTGAAAATTCTTAAGATTAATAACCTTGAATGAGTCTTCATACCAACACATGATTCCTCTATGTGGGATATGTGATATGAATACCATTAATTGGTTTTGGGCATTAATGATGGGTCTATGGTCCTAAACCATGGTTGAAAATGGAAACAAAGACCTTACAAAAGAAAATGAACCTTCTAGGCCTCAAGCACTATGAACAAGGCATTGAACTATGACAAATTTCCTCTCTATGGGATTTTTTTCCCTCAAGTGGTATTCTAGGTTCCGTTAGGTGTTTTTTCACAAAGTGGATGGGTCTAATAGGACTATGCCCAAGAGAGGAAAATAGGTTCTAATGTTAAATATTTCTTTATGAAATATAGGTCCTAACACTAAAACTAGTGGAACTTTTCTAAATTTATGTATATAGGTTAAGAACGTGTGTACACTTATAAAGAATGAACATTTGTAAATTAAAAAAAAAATTGGGAGGACTAGCTCATTTTTTCTACATGTTGGATGGGTTAGTTGCTTTGGTTTTAGCTTGGGAATGAGAAGCATAGTGGTTTCATATATTTGTTTTCAATGGTTCTTTTAAATTTGATCCACTTATTCATCATTGATGAAACTCCACACACTTATAAATATTTGTATTTGTATTTTAATTTTTTTTATTTATTTTTTAATTAATTATTATTATTATTATTATTATTATTTTCTGTGTACATACATAATAATTCTAAAATGCATAGGTCTTTTATTTCTCATATAATTTTTTATTGCCTCAAGAATTGTGTGGTGCAGACATAGACCTACACACTAAAAAAATAAAAAATTGATTGATTATTTAAAGCCCTTATAATTTTCCACAGGGATGTAGAACTGTTGGCAAGTGTTGTGTAAATGGAAGAAAATATTTAAAGGAAATCTCAAGTTCGATTCTCACCCCGATTTATCGGTGCCCCATACTTGCGAACTATATAAATGCACCTTAAGGTCATAGAGATTATAATGATCACACCTTGAAGTTATAAAGATTATAATGATCACAGGTGATTTTTTTTTTTTTTTTTATAACTCCATTAATTTGTTGGTACATCATCATAATACCTGAATTTTTTTATTATTTACATATCAAGCTTGTAATCTTCAACGTACTACATGTGTTCCTTTCAGTGATTATTATTCCATAGTCATCCAAATAGCGTTAGTCAAATTTGAAGCACCATGCAATTACCATGGTGATTTGCCTCGATATTAATTTTTCACAATATAAACATTAATAATAAATTTAAAATATATGGTTATTATTCAATGTTCATCCAAATAGCGTTAAAATTTAAATTATTTGATTATTATTCCATGGTCATCGAAATAGCGTTAGTCAAATTTGAAGCACCATGCAATTGCCATTATGATGTGCCTCGACATTGATTTTGTAATTAGTATCATTTTTTTAATTTATGAAAGTTATGCTATGAATGTGTTTCTTGATGTTGTAATCAATATCTGAAATTTATACCATGCATGTGTTTCTTAGTAGTGATCCAAATAGCACACTTTAAATTTAAAGTACTATGCAATTGTCATTATGTTTTGTTTATATATTAACTTTTCAAATATAAAAATATAAAAAGAAAGATAAATAGTAATAAATTTAAAATATATGAGAAGATAAAGATAAATGATATTATGTAAAATTGAAGTTTATTTATTTATAAAAATATATATTATACATTAAATTTATTATATACTTTTAAAATTTTATCAATAATTAATATTATTATTGTTATTTAATTATTATTATTATTATTAGTGATCCAAATAGCACACTTTAAATTTAAAGTATTATGCAATTGTCATTATGTTTTGTTTATATATTAACTTTTTAAATATAAAACGAAAGATAAATAGTAATAAATTTAAAATATATGAGAAGATAAAGATAAATGATATTATGTAAAATTGAAGTTTATTTATTTATAAAAATATACATTAAATTTATTATATATTTTTAAAATTTTATTAATAATTAATAATTAATATTCTTATTGTTATTTAATTAATATTATAATTATTAATAAATAATTATTGATTTTTAAATAATATTATCAAATTAAATATTATTATTATAGTTTTTATTTTATTTTTATAAAAGAAGATCGATATAAACTCATTTTAACTTTTTCTTCAAGTTTTACATTATAATTTTCTTTTTCATCTAGAGAGATTGAATCCTTCTAGGTGTTTGATAGAAGCATGGATCCATAAATACTAGGATATTAATAGATTTTATAATATATTACTACTTCCTTAATCATTACATTGTTTTCGTGATCTATTAATTGAAGCGACAAATAGAAACATAACAAATTCAAACCAATATGAGGGGGGTAGGGTATGTATACCTTCATAGACTTTACTAGTCAAATTGTTGGGCGGAGGGGGTTCCCTTGTCCCACAAACAAGGGGGTCTCATACACCAATTTGGTCTGTTGGCTTGGTTGTGACCTTAAAAATAGATTATATACAGCGTGAGTGGGCCTAATCGTTAAGAACATGTGTTTCCTCTTAAGAGGTCACAAGTTCAAATCCAGAGGGGGGTAGGGTATGTATACCTCCATAGACTTTACCAGTCAAATCATTAAGAGAAGGGGGTCCCTTGTCCCATAAACAAGGGGGTCTCATACACAAATTAGGTGTTTGAATTAACTGTGACCTTAAAAATGTATTATTATTATTATTATTATTATTATATTTATTTATTTATTTTTATTTTAATCTATTATGTTACATGAACATCTCTCCCATATTGAACTATAAAGAGATATCAACACAATTAATAATATAACATTCATATTATGATTTGATAATATTAAAAAAAACCAACATATTTTTAAGATTTTGAATTTGTATAATTTTTAACTTGCAGAATAACAATTAATATAAAATCCATATTAGTATTTAAATCATAAATTGTTATTTATATGATTTCTAATTTTCACAATGAAATCAATTAACATAAAGTTTATATTACCATTTGACATTATTTTTTGGTATTTTATAAATGTATAACATTCCATAGTAAACAATAAGTATAAATTTCAGCCTATTATTTCAATCATAAAATGTTATTTATATTATCCATTAACATAAAATTCATATTATAATTTGACATTATTTTGGGGTATTTTAAAAATATACATCAATTAAACATAAAATTCATATTACAATTTTACATTATTTTGGGGTATTTTAAAAATATGTGACATCCAATAGTCAACTATAAGTATAAAATTCAGACTACTATTTAAATAAAATGTTATTTATATGATTTCTAAATTTCACAATGAAATCAATTAGCATAAAATTCATATTACCATTTGACATTAATTTTTGGCATGATTTAAATCATAATTATTTATATAATTTATAACTTTTATAATGAAATCAATGAGCATAAAATTCATCTTACCATTTGACATTATTTTTTGGTATTTTAAAAATGTGTGAAATTCAATATTATTGAGTAATTATTCTTTTTATATTATTTTAAAAATTATAAATATATAATTATTATTTTTTATATTTAATATTAATTTTTTTAATTAAATTATTAAATATATAAAAATATATATATAATTATAATAAAAATATATATAACATAACAAAAATTAAAATATAAATATTTTAATGAAAAATATTAATTAAAAGAAATCTCTTCTCATCCACATTTATAAAATCAAATCAGACAGATATATATATGTCTTCAGTTTATTACAAATCACAACATGAATCATCTTTTCTTATACTGTTGAATACTGTTGGTATTCAAGGGCAGGTAGTTACCCACGCTTACATATCCAAACAGAAATGATCATATATACTCTCATGGTGATAATATTTGCTGACAAAGTAAAACACTCTCTATGTCAACAACCCCATCAAATTAACAAAACACAACAACCCAACAAGAAGTACCCTATACAGCACTCTCGCTGCTATCCCCATGCCATGGCCACGCCCTCAACAACTGCATACCGAAAAACTCTCACAATGACTTGACTCAATATGATGTAAAGTATAATGAGCGGGAAGACAGTGGTCTGCTTTCCTTTGATGAGATCGTTGCTCTTGTCAATGGCGTCAATGTCGTAACATCGGTTCTCCAACATGGTCACAACGCTCGCAAGGTTCCACACTGTGCTTATATACAGTTCCAGGTAGAGGAAAACGATGACAAGAATTAGACCGAAAAGAAACGTTCCCCAATTCAATTTATGATCCTCTTCTACTGTCATGGCGGAGAAGATGATAAGCAGGAGGATAATGGCCAATAGACATGTCGTTAAGAAAATTATGAAAATCGAGAGGAAAGTTATTGCGAGGCATTTCCAGACCCTGGGAATGTGGACGTTCATAACCCTCCAGTATGAAAATTTCAATAGTGCTTCCTCTGCGATCTTGATAAACGGAGTACCTTCACATTTCTTCATAGCCTCCAGGGTTCTACGCCAAGGTTTCCCTTTGTCCCCCTTTATCTTCCTAATCATCGTGGACGCCCTAAGTATACTGATAAAAGAGTCTAGATCTGAAGGGTTGTTAAGAGGTCTAAAAGTGACAACTTCAGAAACAGTCTCACATCTTCTCTTCGTTGATGATATATGGTGCAATATCTATGGCTCTTTGAGGAACTTTTCTTCCCTCAAGAAAACTCTAAACCGGTATTTTAAGGAAACATGCATGTGGATTAATCTAGAGAAATCATGCTTATTAACCAATCAATGCTCGGGGGCCGAGGTTACTTCCTTTCTTTATATCCTTCCAATTCAATATAAATCGATGGATGAAGGGGTGAAATACTTGGGATTTCATATTAATCCTAATAGGAACAAGAAGCTGGGCCTGGCTTATTCCCAAGGTGGAATCGAGAATTGAATCTTGGGGTTTTAGAACTCTTTCCCAGGGAGGCAGGATAGTCTTACTTAAATCTGTATTGGAAGGAATACTAGGTTATTGGAACTCAATCGCATCCATTCCTGAATGTATCCTTGATTAGAACGAAAATCTTAGGAGCCACTTTTCATTTAGCGAAGTGATCTTCTTTAGCAACCCCCAAAGATTTAGGGAGCTCGGGAATAATATATATATGTATATTTTCTAGAGAATTGGCTGGAAGGAACCTATGGCGCTTATCGGTAGGGAATACATTATGCACAAAAGTGATGAGATCCAAATACTTCCCAAACCACTCTGTCATCGAGTAGTTTAAAAAATTGAATAAATCCTCAAAAGGGTCCATAGTGTGGAAGGCTTTGTTCGAATCATTCACACTCGTAGGAGAATGGGTGGTGTGGAAAATAGGTGATGGGAAAAAGTGAGGGTAGGAGAAGATCCTTGGTTGGGAGATGGCAATAATTTTAGACTCTCTACCCCCTCATCCTTTCCTTAAGGAGAAATAACATTCACTATCTTCATGATGCCTACACTAGTCTCACTTAGCTTCAAGGGTGAGTAGGTTGGAAATATGCCACAACTTTAGGCCTCTCTATGTCCCTTCACGATGAATGGAACTTCTATGTTTCTCGGTTATGCTAAAATTTCATCAATCCTTCCAAAGAAAACAAGGACACTTTGTGTTGGTCCCACAACCCAAAGGACGTATCCTTCACAACCAAGCAGGGGTACAGAGCATGGTAGGAGGAAAGGAAAAATTCCCAACCACAATGGTGGGGGAAGGTTTTATGGAAATCCAAGGCCCTATTGTGTTGTAAACTAATTATGTTGTTGGCCTTAACCAACAAACGTTTGACCTGGGATAATCTGGAAAAAAGGAACTGGCATGGTCCAAATCACTGTGTACTTTGCAAATTAAAATCTGAATCTACCTCTCACCTTTTTGTCTTGTGTCCTTATGCAGGTCAGGTTTTCATGAAGATAAAAGGAACATTTAAACTAGGTGCAGATTGGAATGATCTTAACCTTGAGGAATGTTATAAGAAATGGATTCAGGACATGTCATTAAAGATGTACACATGCCTACCATGTATTTTGGTTGCAAACTTATGGTGGCCGCACAACTCAACAATTTTAAAAGATAAATGGATGTCCTTAGAAGCAATTACAGCTCTAACCCTGGCACAGGAAGTAGAGTCCAAAAAGAACCCAAAAAATCTTAAGCAAAGGGTACCCTCCTTTCCTATTATGGATTATTCTATTTTGTGGGGTTATTTTGGTGGTGCCAGCCAAGGACACCCACCTTCCATTGGCGTAGGATTTGTGTTATTTTTAAATTAGAGCCATTATATTTACATTAGGTATGCTCCAGGTGGAGGTTCCAATAATAAACCAGAACTCAGAACATTGTGGACTGTTCCAGAGACAAGAAAGAAAAAGGATATCATGAAGCTTCACGTCATGGGAGATTCTAAGTTGGTGATTGATTGGGCTAGAGGAAAAATATCCATTCAAAACATCACTCTCGCCAATATCTTAAGAGACATAAGACTTTCTTTTCAATCCTTTGATTGGTTGTCTTTTCAACATATATTGAGAGAACTTAATGTAAAAGCGGATGAACTCTCAAAAGAACCTTTACAATTGGAAAGAGGGGCCTTCGGGTACTATGAGTATTTTTAAGGAACTGAAATAGAAGCAATGAAATTATAGTTGTGAGTCTTTAATGTATACGACTTGAAAATGATGCAGGGATATCAAAGATAGTACAAAATGTTTTGTAAGGATATAAAACAGTTAGATGGATGCAAACTCAGGGTATTTTTGAAACAGTCTAAAAGTGATCTAGGTGGATATTGGTGGCCACCCACCTATTCCACTAGCTCAAAATACAGTTTTCCATCTTGGTAGTTTTTCGGGTTCCAAACTTCTGGGGCCGTTTTGAGGCCCTAAACGACATTTTTTTGGGATTTGGGGCTCAGGTGGTTGTTGTAGGAACTATCTTGGGCCAATCGAAAACCATTCTTCTCAGTTAGACCTTTCCAACAGTGTGTCAAGCACCCCAAATAGGGATCGTATGCAAAGGTTACGCCTCTGGGAAGTTGGATTTTACTTATGTTAAAAAGACCTTTGGAGCCTCATTGTAACAATCATATTCTTGCGAATGCGAGTAGCTGTCACATCTCTTCTTAGAGATAAGCTGCCACCATTCTAGCGAGTCTTTCACTCTGTATTTTTACAGTTTTGTACATTTCACACATTAATAGAAATTGTGTATTATTGTATCTTTGTGTTTATCATTGCATCTCTGATACATTTATGTTATATTATTAGTTATCAGAGCTATCTCTTTATATTTCTTTATTATATTCCCACTCTCATTTCGTGCCAAAAATAATGCGGATAAAAACGTAAACCTTCTAAAACAATTTTGCAAGTTTAGAACATGTATATTCTATAAATATAAGAATCTTTGTTGTATAGAAAAAAAATTATAAAAAATATTGTTCGAGTATTAATGGTTGAAACTTATATTCTTGACAAAGAAAAAATATTTTTTGATAACTCTAATTTTTTGTTACATCATCATAATACTTGAATTTTTTTTATTATTCAAATAACAAGCTTGTAATCTTCAACGAACGAACTTTGTAAATAATAAACTTTATGAAAATGATTTGAAGCACCATGCACGTGCCATTGTGATTTTTCACAATATAAACATTAATAATAAATTTAAAATATATGAATAAATAAAAGTAACATGTTTTTTTAATGAAGAGCAAATGAGGTTTAATGTTGGAATTGATTTTGTAATTAATATCATTTGTAATTTATGAAATTAATGCTAAGCATGTGTTTTTTACATTGATTATTCCAATTGATGTTGTAATTAATATCTGGAATTTATACCATGCATGTGTTTTTTACAATGATTATTCCCCACTAGTGATCCAAATAGCATCCTTTAAATTTAAAGTATTATGTAACTGCCATTGTGATTTGTTTAGATATTAATTTTTCAAATATATAAAGATAAATAATAATAAATTTAAAATATATGAGAAGATGAAGATAATATGTTCGTTTAAATGATATTAAGTTAAATTAAAATTTATTTAGTTATAAAAATATACATTACACATAAAATTTATTATATATTTTTAAAATCTTATTACTATTTAAAAATTATTATTATTATTTAATTAATATAATAATTTTTAATTTTTAAATAACATTATTAAATTAAAAATTATTATTAATTTCTTTTTATAAAATAAAATTAATTATATAGAATTCATATTATCATTTGATGACACTAAAAAAACAGAAATATGTTTAAGATTTTGAATTTGTATAATTTTTAACTTAAAGAGTGTGATTTCTATCTTTTACAATTAGTATAAAATTCATATTATTTTTTTTCCTTAAGTTCAGGAAATATATTGAATTTTGTTAAAGAGAAAAAGTTATAGATATTGGAATATTCCAAGATATCGTGGCACCATCACCTTGGTGGAAAACCAATGATGCCAAATGGTCATGGAGTTTTCAATTGTTCATGTAATTTTCAAAAATTGTGCTAAGCCTAGAGCTAGGATGCCACACAGTTTTGGAACCCAATAAACTAAACTGTCTTGAAGCATAAAAACCTGAGAAACCTGAGAAAGTTAGGATCATTTGGAGATGATGTCGGGCCTCCATTCTTTCTGTTGGTCCTTCGCATTGTCCTTACCCATAATCCCTGTGTCTGGGATGGTACGCTGGATATCCTGAAGAAGAGACTCCAAAAGCTCCTCACGACAAGCCCAACTATCATCCTTGTTCAACAACTCCTTGATGGTGCACTTGACGTCCTTGATTGAGCTTTGGATGAAATCCAAAGAATTCTTCAAATTCTTCATCCCATTGCACCAAGAACAAGCAATTGGGGGCGGAGGGGTTGGAGGAGCATCAGATGACGAAGAGAGGGAGGTGAGAGAGGGGAGAGGGGAGGAGGAAGTAAAGAGAGGGACGGTTGGTCTAGGGGGAGCGGAGGGAGGAGAGGGACGAGGTGGAGGCTGGTGGATGGGTGGCGGCTCTAGGCTGAGCTTAGGAGCAAAGCCGAAGGAATTGCCAAAGATATTGAACCAATCGAATCTGCAAGAAAATGGAGAGGACAAAGGAGGTAGTTTTGGAGTGATGGCACGGTCAGGAGGGTGTTCTAGAGAGGAGGAATGAATAGGGTCAAGGGGGAGTTCTGAAGTGGAGGCACGGACAGGAGCCTGAGGCAAGCTCTTAGGAGCTTGCCTACCATGACCCCTCGAACCTCGTCCTCTCGCTACATACCAAGATGCCCCACACTTTGAATTACATCGTTGGCGAGGCATCGAGACTATGACCAAGAGAGTAGGGGAGGGAGAGAACCAAGGAAGGAGATGGGGGAAGAGCTCGAACCGAAGGTGGAGCGGAGGAAAAATCTCAAGCTAGAGCCAAAGAGAAATACACACTGGTGGGTGACTGCGAGGAGCAGAAGGAAGATAATGCGAATGAGCCATGAGTTTCATCGACGCAGGCAAAAAACCATTGATATGGGGAAAATGATGGTACTAGTTAGGCAGCCAACCCATAGCATTTACGACCCCTACAAGTTGGAGCTCCATTACCATAAACTTCTATGTGTGAAAATGAATGCGTGGGTACGTCGATCTAAATGATAAATACATGGATTAAATGCCTGAAGTAAGTGTGGATTGCAGTGGCATGGTGTGGTGTGGGTTGTGGTGAAGTGTACGCTCATAGATGGTGATGACACTCCATCTAGAGTATAAAATTCATATTATTATTTGAATCATAAAATATTATTTATATGATTTCCAACTTTCACAATGAAATCAAATAGCATAAAATTCATATTACCATTTGGCATTTTTATTTGATATTTTAAATATGTGTGACTTCCAATATTATTGAGTAATTATTATTTTTATATAATTTAAAAAATTATAAATATATAATTATAAATTTTTATTTTTAATATTTTTCTTCTAATTAAGTTAAATATATGGAAAAAATTATAATTATAATGATAAAAACAACTCCAATATATTGGAAAAAATATATATATTCGAATTAATTAATAATAATAATAATAATAATCTATTTTTAAGTTTACGGCCAAGCCAAATCTTTATAAAATCAAATCAGATATACATGTATTCAGTCTATTACAAACTAGCCAAAAGGCTGAGAAGATGAAATGAATCTTTAAAAGAATATATTAAATTTTATTATCTATTAACAAATAAATTGTTGGGCTTCATTTATCTGGTGTTAATATTTTAATTTCTGTTAATTACTTACTTACGTGGCAATTAGTTAACTATCAAAGTAATTTTTAAATATGATTAGGTAAATGTAAAAAAGTAAACACATAAACTGATATCTTTATAATAGCTAGGAAGATAATGATTGAAATCACAGCCATTTATTTTGTGTGACTACTAAAAATATTCCAGCCACATTTAATCATGTCCATAAAAATCTTATTAAACATTAAACTCCTATTAAATCTGCCCATTGTCAATAAGTGTATGCCATTCAGCATAATTACACAGCATGAATCATCCTTTCTTAATCACTCCAACTGAATACTGCTGGTATCTCACAGCCCGTAGTCGCCCACGCTCAGAGATCCAAAGAGAAACTATCATATATACTCTCATGATGATAAGATTTGCTGACAAAGTAAAACACGCTCTGTGTCAACAACCCCATCAAATTAACAAAAGACAGCAACCCAACAAGTAGTACCCCATACACCGCTCTCGCTGCTATCCCTACGCCATGGCCACGCCCCTCAACAACCGCATACCAAAAAACTCTTACAATGACTTGACTGAATATGAAGAAAAGTATAACGAGCGGCAAGACAGTGGTCCGCTTTCCTCTGATGAGATCGCTGCTCTTCTCAATGGCGTTAATGCCGTAACATCGGTCCTCCAACACGGTCACAACGCTGGCGAGGTTCCACACTGTGCTTATATACAGTTCCAGGCAGAGAAAAACGATGACAAGAATTAGACCGAAAAGAAAAGTTTCCCAATTCAATTTATGATCTTCTTCTACTCTCACGGCGGAGAAGATGATGAACAGCAGGATAATGGCCAATAGACATGCCGTGAAGGAAAGGATGAAAATCGAGAGGAAAGTTACTGCGAGGCGTTTCCAGACCCTGGGAATGTGGACGTTCATAACCCTCGCGTACGACAATTTCAAT
>JZKD02S1770162.1:71231-94076 GCA_000966675.3 Picea glauca
ATATTTATTTTAAATGATTAAAAAAATTACATCTAAGACTATTTAATCTCTTAATATTTAAAAAATTTAAAAAATTTTACACTCACATACAACGAGATTTCAACCCTAAAATAAACATAATCCAATTTACAATAAAAATAATTTACACATGATTATATTAAATATTATATTAGACATGTTCTCTCCGTGAACACTCAAACCTAAGTCATAGACTTTATGTGCACTCTCTGCATTGCCCACTTATGGAAACGATTATTTCATGGATAGAATGCCTTCAAAAAATTAAATATTATATTAGACATGTTCTCTCCTTTACATGCACCATGAACACTCAAACCTAAGTCATAGACTTTATGTGCACTCTCTGCATTGCCCACTTATGGAAACGATTATTTCATGGATAGAGTGCCTTCAAAAAATCATGAGTTATGAGAGAAATTTCATAATAAAGGGTTTGTAATATCGACGCTACTCAACATTGAGTTTTATTGGAGTGGTGTATAGGACATAAATGTGAATTTCTTTCATATTACATGTCCTATACATCATCTACCACATCATAAGATTCAATAATGTATAGTAGGGTGAATATTAATCACTTCAATATTATTACGATAAAACAATACCAAAATGATTCTTCTATTAAATATAAAAATCTTTCCAAATTTCTCAATACTATAGAAAGGGATTCTATCTATTTCATTTCATTTCATTTTATTTGTATTATCCCATCACTTCTCATAACTTTACAATTTTATTAATGAATATGAAAACAACTGAGATTACAACGGAAAATGTTAATTACATATACACATGTAATCGCAATATCACCCCAAAAGTAGACTTTATATTAATTTATCTACTTAAATATTCTAATATTGTACATATGTTTATCATGATTTCATCTATCTTTTATTATATAATGTTTTTCTGCAAATGCAAAATATACAATATCTTACATATCTCTCATGTTCAAGTTATACTTGGAAAAATCCAATGAGTTATCCTTAGAAAAAGTCAATGAGTTCACAATGGCACATTCGACTCAAGAGAGGTGAGACGATTTTTTTAACATATCCCCCTTGTCATATTGCAATGTCACGAAGATATTCCATTGTCATATCGTAGTGTGACGAGCATAGTGATATTGTCACAATGTGACGAGCATGGTAGCATCACATGAGAAACATAGTAACGTCGCAATTTGATGATCATTTCTCTAGGATTGCAATGTCATGAACATATCTCCATTCTCACATTGTGATGAAAATAGTCATATGGTCGCAAGGTGGAAAACATAGCCTCATTGTCACAATGTGATGAACATAGCCTCATCATCGCAATGTGATGAACATAGCCTCATCATCGCAATGTCATGAACATAGACATAATGTTCCATTCTGAGAAACATGGTATCATCACATTCTGACAAGAATACCAACATCGAAATTTGATGAACATAACCTATCGATGTAATGTTATGAGGATTATCATATGCTCGCAATGTGATGAACATAGACATATTGTTGTAGGTGACAAACTTAGCCTCATCATCACAATGTGATAAACAATGTATCATCATAGAAATGTGATGCAAATATCTTGATGTCATAATGTGAGAAACATTTTGAAATGTCACAATGTATCAATCATAACCCATTCTTGCAATGTGATGTATGCAACCCATTGTCATATTGTGACAAACATAGCCCAATATTGCAAAGAGATGACCTATTCCAATGCAAAAAAGTGTTTGTAATGTGTTTAATTCAATTTTTTTATATATTACATTAAAATCATTATATATATGATGCATTTATATTTATGTTGGTTTCTTAATTACCTCTCTCACACACACACACACACACACACACACACATATATATATATATATATATATATATATATATATATATAGATAATGCATTTAATGATGTGTTTAATTCATTATATATGGTAGCGTCACATGAAAAACATATTAATGTGCCAATGTGATGAGCATTTCCCTATCATCACAATTTCATGAACATATCGTCATCGTCACATTGTGATTAAAATAGCCATATTTTTGCAATGTGATGAACACAGTTTTATTGTTGAAATCTGATGAACATAGCATCATCATCACAATGTGACAATAATAGCCCCATCATCCTAATGTGTGGATTGTATCCATGACATTTCATTGTGACAAACATGGTATTGTCACATTCTTGAAAGCATAGAAACATCGTAATGTAATGAAAATACCCTTTAATTGAATATTATGAGAATTTACTCGTAATCACAATGTGATGAGCATAGCCATATTCTTGCAATGTGATGAGCTTAGCCTCATCATCACAATGTGATGAACAATGCATCGTCATCGCACTGTGATGTAAATATCCTTACATTGTAATGTTAGAAAGATTTCTAAATGTTGCAATGTGTCAAACATAACCCATTGTCACAATGTGATGTACGCAACCCAATGTCGCATTGTGACAAACATAGCCCAATATTGCAAAGAGATGACCATTTCCCAATGTTGCAATGTAACAAGCATAACCCAATTCCTAAATGTGACAGACTTATTCCAATGTAATAATGTGTTAATAACTACTACATTAATTCCCTTCATAGTCATGACCATAAGAAACCACGATTTCTTGGTCAAGCATAATTAACCATGGTCATTTTCAATAAATGTATTCATGTATTAATGCTTTTATAATGCGTTACTACTTTAATAACGTATCATTAATGTATTACTATATTAGTGTATTAATACTTTAGCACTGTATTAATTTATAATGTATTGATGCATTTATTAATTACTACATTACGTTATTATTGTATTAATACTTTGATTTATACAACTTGAGTGGGCATGGACTTAGAGGTTGAGAACACGTGCTTCCTCTTTGGAGGTCATAGATTCAAATCCAAAGGGGGGTAGGGCATGTATATATTTGTAGCATTTAGTAATCAAATCCCTGCATGGAGGGGGTCGTTTGTACCACAAACAAGGGGGCCTCGTATACAAACATAGTGGTCTCATACACCAACAAAGGGTCTCGCTTGGCCGTGACCTTAAAAATAGATTATTATTATTATTATAATGTTTACTTTAATAATGTTTTACTAGATACATTAAGGTCAATGTGTTGTTACTTCATTTATTTGTTATTAATGTATTAATTTATTACACTATTAATACTTCAATAATGTATTTACTAATGCATTTAATGCATTTATTGATGAATTTAATATATTATTAATGTATTATTTTATTAGTGTATTAATACATTAACAATTTATTAATTAATAATATATAAATATATAAATTAATTAACACATTACATTATTCATGTATCAATTAATTTATATGTTACTTTATACATTAGTGTAAATTAATACTTCAATCTATATATTACATCATTTCATTAATGTATCATTACATTATTAATGTATTAATACTTTAACTTATATATTTTAAATTATACAATATTGTAATCTCAATATATTACTATTTTATTAATGTATTAATACTATAACTTATACATTATATTATTCATGTATCAATTAATGTATGTTAATGTATATATTACTTTATACATTAGTGTAAATTAATAGCTCAATTTATATATTACATTTATCAATTAATTAATGTATCATTACATTATTAATGTATTAATAATTTATTAGTATACTAATAATTTATTAATGTATTCACTCGGATGGCGTGATGGGGCCAGCCACCTGGCGCACAGAGGAGACGTGGGGAAGCCAACAATGCACTGAGCCATGTGCCCGGCTCGTGCCTACTGATGTCGACGCCCCCATGCATTAAATTGAAATTACATCAATGGGAGGGGCATTTACTCGAGCTCCCTCGACCTCCTTTTCACAGAGTGCAATGACGCGGGTTGTTTGTGTTCTCGCCCTGCAGCTCGGTTCTGGTTCTGCTGGTCCGCTCATGGTGCTTTCACCACCCTGGTCGTTCCTTGTCCTCACCCTTGGTCCAGCAGACCACTCCCATCCACCAGACCTTACCATGTCGCGCCAGCGAGTTAGACCGCGCAGGGGTTCTCCCTAGCATCCTCGGCGACCTCGTGCTTCAGCTTCACCCCCTGGTTTGCCTCCAATGTCTTCCTCGTCGTTCCGACCACCTGATTCATCCATCCACACTCCCCCCACCGCACCTATTCCGAGTTTCGATTGTCTGGCCATCATTGACACCATCCTGAACCCTTCTTGGCGCCACCTCCTAGCTCCCTCTACCTCCAAGTACTCCTCTCCTCCTCCTGCGTCTCGTTTAGCCTCCACGAATTCACCCACTGGGATGCCTACCCATGGTCGACCAGACCGCAACAAGTAGCCGACATCCTCTAACCCAGAAGCGAACTTTCTATCGCGAGAAAACCTCACCATCTTGTATGACTTGGTCTTCGAACTCCATCAAGGAGTGGAGGACCTTCAGTTTCAAGTACAACAGATGGATGGGAGGCTTTCAATCCTTCTCCAACTTCTCTCCACCTACCATGAAGCCCCTCTCGCAGAGTCAGACGAAGCATCTTCCACTGCAAGTGATCACGAGAGATGTGGGCAGCAGGGCGCAGTAGGGGACAATGAGGAGCCGGTTCGGCATGAGTTCGAGCAAGTGCTCATGGCCACAGACAAGCAGAAGCAAACACCGTCGGGTAATGCTGAGGCTGCTAAGGGAATGGTTCGGCAGGAGGTCAAGGAGACAGTTGTTATCAGTCTGCAGGTGTACACCTCGACGACAGGTGCTGAGACGGCTGCCAATGAGGACGCACGCACCAGGGGCAATGACATGCAGTGGTAAACCAGTGGGACACCTATCGTAGAGGAGCCGTGGCCAGTCCTTCTGCTAGAGTATGTGCCAGATTATACGCCACTTGTCTGACCCCTGTAGGGGGCTGTTTCTTTTATTAGATCTTACTCTAGTGACCTCTTTGGTAGTTAAGTGGTATGTTTATTTTAAGACTGATGGGAACTCTGGTGCTAGAATTGCCCGGTTGGCTGAACTGGTTTCTCCTTATGGAGCAGTTCAGTAACTACAACTAGTTGACTTTCATTTTTTTGTACCTTGGTTTGGTTCTTGGAAGGCCTTTATATATATATAATTACTTACTTACAAAAAAAAATAAAAATTATTAATGTATTAAAATAATAAGTAATGTATTTATTAATGCATTTAATGTATTTATTGAAGTATTTAATACATTATTAATGTATCAATCAATTAATATGTTACATTATACATTAATACATTAATGTAAATTATTATTTTAATGTATATATTGTATTTATACATAATTATTTTTATTATATATTAAATTAAGACATGTTAACCGTCAACTAGCAACAACCATTTTATAAAAGTGGTTGATATACGTCGATGAATACCATTTTTAACCTTTCCACTTTCCAAACTAATAACTTTCATCAAAATACATCAACCACTTTTATAAAATGATTTTTACTAATTAAATATACACATATAATCATCCTAAAAATAGATTTTCTAATAATTTATTTACTTGAATATTCTAATATTCTAGATATATTTATCATGCTTTCATCTATCTTTTATTATATAATGTTTTTCTCACAATGCAAAATATATAATATCTTTCATATATGAGATGTTCAAGTTATACATGGAAATGAGTTACCTTAAAAACAAAAAAAGGTCAATGAGTTCACAATGGCACATTCGACTCAAAGAGGTTTTCAAACAAAGGTTGGAGAATATATGGAAATTTTAATTAAAATAAATTAGTGTATTTTAATTTTTAAAGGATATATACGCACATCATTATCATACATGAAAGATCATTATCATACATAGAACATCATTATCATAATACATAAAAATGAATCTTATAAAATAAAATTTTAATCAAAATTTTAATGATCTTATAAGATAAAAATTTTAATCAATCATTAAAGATGGATGGATGGATTTTAGATGCAAAAAATATTAATAATATATGACGAAATCTCTTCTACACCATGTTCCTTTTAATGCTTTGAACTTCGTTGTGTCTAAAAGGTGCTTTCCTATATCTTGTGTCCTATGAGTACTTAATGTTTGGTCTATCAAGTGCATCCATTGCATCCATCGTGAGAAGACCTTAATATATGATAACTTAAGAAAATGGAATGAGGCTTCTACGCTCCTGACATTTAACTAAATATAAATAAATAGTGATTAATCACAAAGCAAACATGATCTAAATGATTTACACAAACATTCATCTTAGGTTTATACCACCAAAAAACAAATCTTAACCTTTAATATTTTATTAAGGAAGGTTAGCTAGAACAAAATATTTAGATTAATTAATATCATTAGTACCGATTGTTACTACCAACAAGAGATCTAAAACATGTTATCAAAAGGGGAAATAGGTTTATCTACCACCTCCTTGTAGGATTTACCCATATGATTTACTACCTGTTGCATTGGTCTCCTCCTTGGCAACCTTTTTTTTGGTTTCGACACACAGATATTATATTATAATCCGATCTAATTCTTTTATTTTTAGTACTTCACTGCCACTCTAAATCAAGAAAATTATTTAGTGAGCCGTTTATGAATCATGTTACCTATTAAATATGGATTGTGTTCAACGAAGATCATCCATAAGACATGACCGTTTAAGTTGATTATCTCTTCTTTCCTACATGTTATATCCATGTTTTTCTCTGGAATAGCTTCTAATATTATGAAGCTTTATTCTTATCCTAGTTATTTATCCCATGACTCCCTTTATTTTTCTAAGAGAACAATTTCTATGTTATATCCATCTTTTTCTCTTGAATAGCTTCTAATATTATGAAGCTTTATTCTTATCCTAGTTATTTATCCCATTACTCCCTTTATTTTTTAAGAGAACAATTTCTAATATGTTGTTCAACACATAGATAAACAAAATGAACATTTAAATAGCTCATATATCAAAACGCTTGGGGAATGCTTCCATGATACATGACTAGATTGACATGGTTAGGGGATTAATTAGTAAGATCCATTTAAATGCACACCCAATATATGACTTTAAAAATAGTATTCTTTTTTCGAATCCCTTATTGTATAACCTTATAAATATGTCAATAATATTGTTTATACTATGAGATATTCCAGGTTTTAGTATGGAGAACATTTTATGCATCTTGCATGAATTTGAAAATCATCGACACACATGGATAACCCAAACTCAGTACATTGCATAGAGATATCCTTGTTATTCCAATTCAAGGTAAACTTTTATTAAAATTTAGATTCAAAGGGTATTTTTTAGACATCAAAGGATTACCCCTTCTATATGGGATGAGTCAAAATTAAGGAGTGTCAATAAAATTTATGTTAGCACTGAGAGTCACCCTCAGGCTACAAGAGGATAAGGCCAATACCCATCAAAATGTAAATGTATTGAAATGGTTTGAATAGGTGGATGAACAAGACTTTAAAGAAAGGAAAAGACAACAGATACCACTGTAGATTAGTGATGGACCATTGGGTTGTGGAGTCATAAACATTCAGTTGATTGAAGGCATTTAATCTCCCTATCAGATAAAGTATTTGTATAATGACGAGGAGAAGAATAAGAGAATAAAATAGAAATGAATATTCGCTAAGACGAGATCCTCTCTACAAAGAGAATTTATATGTTTCTGAACAATAAACAATGATATATAGGCAAGCTTATAGAAGATCCTCTACTGCATCAAGAATGTATCGATCAAAGGAGAATTTTAATCCTTAAAACGACGATACATTCAAACAAGATGAAGAATAGAACTTAGATGTGTTTGAAGAGTAAATAATGATAAATAGGCAATATTACAGTATATCCTCTACCGCATCAGGAATCTATCAATCAAAGGGAATTTTTAATCCTTAAAATATGTGATACATTCAAACAAGATGAATAGAATAGAGAACATAGAAGAAAAATATGATGAAACAACTCATATGAATCTTCAATAACGATACAATTTATAGCTACATGCCCCTCCGACTTACAAACTTAAATATACAAACATAAACATTTCTCAAAACTTCCTCTGTTCTTGGGCCGAACCCCCCTCCTCTTTTGCATATCATTCATCTGATGTATTTATAATCAAAACAGAAGACATGTCTTGCTGCTCAGACTGACATTTTTCTGTCTCCTCGGCGAGACCCTCTATGCTTCCATTTAAGGGGGTAGTCGATTGTTCAACCAACAATCCTTCTTTCATTTACTTATTTCTCCTTGGGATCAGGATGAGTCTTAACGCCTAGTTTGTTTCCACGTGATTCTCTAGGATTGGTCCCTACATAAGCATGTGATTGCGAAAGTTGCTAAGGGAAGTTTGGATCCACACCGCTTCGACCCCCGCAATCCACCACCAACTGCCATGTACCTCATTTTCTATACCATGGTTTTGATTGTGGGACCACTCTAATATTTTATCTCTCAAGCAGTTTATGTCCCCGCAATGAAGTGTGGTTGTCGATCTATACTCTCACATCCACTAATGGATGAGTGCCACGTGTCTACGACACTTCAACACTTTGGGCTTCGACAGTTCTAGATAGTGAAGCATGAAAAAATCCTAGAGTGGTATGGGCCCGTAGTGACATGGCAGCCTAAAATGAATGTTACACGACCTCTGCAAATAAGTTCCATGTGTTGAATTGAAAAACACACGTGGAGTGGTAAGGCCTGAAGCAACGTGTTAGCCTGACAACACTTAGGGACTTCAGCTCTTTGGGACTTCGAGATGTTTGGATGGAAATATTCTAAGTAAATTTTTCTTGGTTGACGTGGCAACTTCTCATTACTTCGAGACTTTGAGATTCGGGAGATTTTGTATGTAGGCATGAATATCTCCCAAAGTACTTTCTTCCAGTTGACATGGCAACTTCTCATTACTTCGACACTTCTGGCCTTCGGGTGATATTTCTTTCTTACCTACTGCAAATATCAATAGATCTTGTTGATTTGAGATCAACAATCCACAATTAATTCGGGAGTTGGGCTTTGGGCCTTTTCAATGCATACTTCTTAAATCCTCTAGAGTGTCATATCTCTGAAGTGAGATATTTGCCTCCATGTGTCCTCTTGATTTGGACGAATGAGAATTACTTTAGAACTTCGAGTAATTCTTTCTCTAGTGCTTCACTCCATAAACCTTTTGGAGTGCTAAGTCTCTGAAGTGAGAGATCTTACACCATGTGTCCTCGATGATGGGTAGTCTAGATGAAATATGGGCTTTGGGCCATCGAGATTTATTTACTCACTCAACTTCTTCTTGCTTCCTCCTGGAGTATAAGATCGCCTAACACATGTCCCTTGCTTGAATATGAACAACCACGAGTGATTGCAGAGACTCAACTCACAATATCAATGATCTTGATCTAGAAATATCAATGATCTTGAGAAATTGCAGGCTCACAACTTGCACAAAATTTAACATGCTTCCCAATGCTCGCAATGCCTCCCCATTGTTGATCTCTCTCCAATGAGATCTGATGGTCATGACTTAATCTTTTCTTGATTTGATGGTTGATCTTGCTCTCGCTTAGATATTACGACTAAAAATTGAACCTGTTTGTTTTCTTGTATTTCAAGCCCGAAATGGACTGCTTTGAGTGTTGCATTATTTTCATAGTATTTTTCCTGTGCATACAACATACTTCACTGCCCTGTCTTTATCAACTAGAAGAGGAAAAACTTCTAGGAAGGAAAGAAGAAAAGAGAGAGACTCGACAGAGGTGTATACCTAGGTCTTAACAATAAATACATATGACCCATGACAACTTTATGTGCTAAAATTTGGCTCCATAGGGGATGGTATGTTCCCTGTGAGCTACCAAGAACAAGCAGTTTCGATGTCCTGTCCTAGGGCTATGGGGTCACTTATTTAAATACTAAAAGAAAACTAAAATCTTAAAAATCTTGCACAAGCGTTTATCTATATACAAGACCCTACTCTAACTTGCCTTTACAATGCTTAGGTGAAAACAAACTTCCACCATAGCCACCCAAAATTTTTGGTAACATAATTCTTCTTTTCACTACAAATGATCCATAAAAGGTAAGGGAAGTATGACAACAAAACATGTTTTGGAACACTGACAATACCTCCAAATGATGATAAGAGAATAATTTTGTAGGCTCCAATGATTTTGGAAATCTCAACTCCATATATATAACCCCACAGGGTCGTAAAATTTATAATAACTCATTCTAAACTGGTATAAAGTTACCTTATTTATTTCATCATTGCTCACATGTTGTTTGATGTTCTGAGAATGTACAGGAGGATAAAGGATTGATGCAGGATTGATAATCACATGTGACATATGCTCATTTATAAGTGTTGGAGATGAGATAAGCTTCACATTTATCTCTTCCTTTTCTCTTCCATGGCCCTCCCAAGGATCAAATTCATAATTATCATATACATGAACCATGCTACGGCGTTCCAAAGAAACCATGAAAAAACTCCGCTCTTCATCATCTTCGTTGGGATATTCATAAAAAATTGGCTTCTCCTGGTTAGTATTTGAAATAAATTCTTCATCATAAGCAGGGCTTCCAAAAACATATGTTTCAAGAACATGAATATCCTCTACATTTTCTTCATAAGAAAAACAAACCAAATCTGCCTTCAATTCTGAAAAGCTAGGAAAAAACAGAGAGGAATCTTCCCTAGTTTCTTTAACTTTTATCCCAGCTTCATATTCAGGAGAAATATATACTGATGTATACACTTTCTCTTTGAAATCAGAATAGTCAAAAGAGATATGTTGATCTTCATGAAAATTTAAAACAATAGATACATCTGATATGATGTCAGATGCTTCTATGCTATTTATATTATAATGAATATCATTCAACACCTCTTGATCTTCATGGAAAATGTTTTTTTCCACTATAAATGCTTTATCACCGATCTGGTTTTCATGACTAGAAGAATCTTTATGAAGCAAAGAAAACTCATCACAACATTTTTCATTAAGATACTCAGCTGAAAAATACTCTTTTGAAAACACGTTGAAAGCTACATGAAAACCTATCAAAGCGTTGATTCTTGCAACGGGAAGAGATCGACACCAATCATGAGAAATCCCTTCTAAAGAATACCTAAAAATATTAATCTGAACATCTTCATGCACGATATGAAGTTGATGAATAAAATCATGAAAATCTAGCAAATGTTGAGTTGGTACCTCCCACTCTTCTCCTCGAAATTTAGGAAGGCTACTTTCCCATTCATCTCTACTAGACACTGGATTAGGGAAACCAACTATCTTTGAAAAATCATAGAAATCATACCTCTGAGATAAAATCTTGTCCATTTCAAACCAACAGAGTCACCGATGGATTTCATAACAATGGAGTCGCCATGTAGTAAAATCATGAAGATGAGTAACACTTTTGCTTGTTTTATGACAAAAAAAACTGTATTTTCACAAGTTCTTCAACTTCCAGCATACAAAATTATTTTTTTTATTTAGAATTTCACTTTATAGTAAAAACAAAACTTGTGAATAATTTTTTTATATTTATAATGACTATTTTTCAATTTTTTTTTATCAAGATTTGATATGTCAATTTGACATTTGTTTAATAGTATGTTCCTTAAACATGAAAGGAATGATAATGAGTTTTTTTTTTCCACAAAAATGTATCTATTATTAAACTTATGTTTTTAAGAAATGAAATATACTACAACAATCTACAGAGACTCTATTTTATTATGACTATAATTTTGAATCTAACAGATGAATATTATAATTTCTAGAATTTTTTTAAGTTGACCAAGATGAAAACATTGCAGATTTTAAACACGTGTTTTTCTACACCTTGTATCTATCTTAATTTTTACTTAAAAGTAAAATCTAAAAATACCCTTTTGAAGAGAAAAGTTTAACAATTATGAATATAAATTTTCCATGATTGTCTATTGTGTATTTTTAGAGATATGAATTTTTCATTTCACCGAATCATAATCTCACCTAAAAATATTATGCGGTGTTTTTTTATAAAATTAAATAAAATTAGATAAAAACAATGAAAATGAAAACAAATTATACCCAATGAAAGTAGATTTAATTTTAAAAATGTTGGTATCAATTCTCAAATTAAATTATGAGTATTTGTAGGAGTCTGCTACCTCCAATGATGAAGTAGGATGGAGAGAATTTGCAGTTTTCTGCAAACAATCCCATTTTCAAGTTTTCGGTCAAAATATTCTTTCGGCCGAAACCTAGTTTTTAACGGAATCCGTTAAAAATAAACTTTTCGGCCGAAATATGCTTACCACGGGAAAATAATTCATCCAAAAAACATTGTACATGAATATCGAGGGCACCATTAAATTTGATGTGAAAATTTTTGACCGAAAGAAACATCTGTTCGGCCGAAAAATTGCCGCTAGAAATTTTGGAGACCCGATTGTCATGAAAGTGTTACCCATATTCATGATTTTACCCCATGGTGAAAGATGAACAATCAGAGCAATGTGTCCAACTTCATTTCACCATCTAAAACCGGATCCCTTCGTTGTCATTCTCCCATGGAAGATATCTTCACTTTCATCCTCGACAACGACACCATTAATGTTAGCACTGAGAGTCACCCTCAGATTGCAAGAGGATAATCCGAGTACCCATCCAAATGTAAATGTATTGAAATGGTTTGAGTAGGTGGATCAACAAGACTTTAAAGAAAGGAAAAGACAACATATATCATTGCAAATTAGTGATGGACCATTGGTCTATGGATTCATAAACCGTCTCCTCATCGAAGACATTTAAGCTCCCTATCCGACATTTGTATAATGATGAAGAGAAGAATAAGAGAATAACATAAATATGAATATTCAATAAGAAGAGATCCTCCCTACGAAGAGAATTTAGATGTGTCTGAAAAATAAACATTGATAGATAGGCAAGCTTACAACAGATCCTCTACTACATTGAGAATATATCGATAAAAGGAAAATTTTAATCATTAAAATCTGTGATACATTCAAACAAGATGAAGAATAGAACTTAGATGTGTCTGAAAAATAAACAATGATAAATATGAAAGATTATAGCAAATCCTCTATCGCATCAGGAATCTATCAATCAAAGGAAAATTTTAATCCTTAAAATGTGCAATACATTCAAACAAGATGAAGAATAGAATAGAGAACATAGAAGACAAATATGATGAAACTACTCATATGAATCTTCAATAACAACAAAATTTACAGCTACATGCCCCTCTGACTTACAAATTGAAATATACAATCATAAACATTTCTCAAAACTTCCTCCGATCTTGGTCTGAACCACCATCCTCTTTTTCATATCATTCATCTAATGTATTTATAATCAAAACAATTGACATGTCTTGCTTCTTGGGCACCTCTTTTCCAATTTCATGTGTCTTCTCTTTTTTGTCCTATTCCTTATGTCAGAAGGAAACTCTCGTTAGTATGTGCATGCAGGAGAAACTGCCCTCTGTGGTACTTCGGGTTCACAGTCTTTTGTCTCCTCGGTCAGACCCTCCATTCTTCCATTTAAGGGGGTAGTCATTCTTTCATTTACTGATTTCTCTTTGGGATCAGGATGAACCTTAATGCCTAGTTTGTTGCCATGCGTTTCTCTCGAATTGGGCCCTATATAAGCATGTGATTGTGTAATTTACCAAGGGAAGTTTGGATCCACACTGCTTCGACCCCTGCAATCCACCACCAACTACCACGTACCTCTTTTCTTATACCATGGCTTTGATTGCGGGACCACTCTAATATTTTATCGCTCGATCACTTTTTGTCCTCGCAATGGAGTGTTTTTGTCGATCTGTGTTGTCAAAACTACTGATGGATGAGCACCATGTGTCTTCGACACTTTGGCACTTAGGGCTTCAAGAGTTTTGGATAGTGAAGCATGGAAAACTCTTGGAGTGGTATGGGCCCATAGTGACGTGGCAGCCTAAAATGAATTCTACGCAGCCTTAGCGAATAAGTGCCATGTGTTGAATTGAAAAACACCCATGGGGTGGTAGGTCCTGAAACAATGTGTTAGCCTAACATCACTTTGGGACTTTATCTCTTTCAGACTTCAGGATGTTTGGATGGAAATATTCTGAAGTAACTTTCTCCTGGTTGACATGGAAGCTTCTCGTTACTTTGGGACATCAACCTTCAGGATATTTTGGATGCAGACATGAATATATCCCGAAGTAATTTATTCTGGTTGATGTGGAAGCTTCTCGTTACTTCGAGACTTTGGGCCTTCAGGTGATATTCCTTTCTTACCTGCTACAAATATCAATGGTTCTTGTTGATTTGAGATCAATGGTCCACAATTACTTCGAGATTTTAGGCTTCGGGCCTTTTCATTGCATAGTTATTACAATCCTCCATAGTGTCATATCTCCGAAGTGAGATATATGTGTCCATGTGTCCTCTTTATTTCGATGGATGAGAATTACTTCAAAACTTCAGGTAATTCTTTCTCAAGTGCTTCGCTCCACAAGCCTTCCGAAGTGCTAAGTCTCTGAAGTGAGAGATCTAGCGTCGCATGTCCTCGTTGATGGGTGGACCAGATGAACTATGGGATTCGTGCATTCGATCCTTTACTCACTCAAATTCTTCTTTCTTCATCCCAGAGTACAAGATCGCCTAACATGTGTCCCTTGCTTGAATATTGATGACCACAAGTGATTGCGGAGACTCAACTCGATCACTCTTTAATTTCCTTCCTGATCTCCACAAAGAGAAGATGCTCATCTGCAGTGGGATCGATATCCAACGTTGATATTTTGATCTAGAAAGATCAATGATCCTGAGCGATAACATAATCACCTCTTGCACACACTTTAAATTCCTTCTCGATCCCCGCAATGCCTCCCAATCATTGATCTCTCTCCAATGAGATCTGATGGTCATGACTTAATCTTTGCTTGATATGGTAGATGATCTTTCTCTCGCTCATATCTTACGGCTAGAAATTGAACCTATTTGTTTGCTTGTATTTCAAGCCCAAAATGGACTGCTCTGAATGTTGCATTTTGTTCAGAGTTTTTTCCTACGCATACAACATACTTGACCGACCTATCTTTATTAACCATAAGGGGAAAAAATTATAGGAAGGAAAGAATAAAGGAGATAGACTCGACAGAGGTGTAGACCTAGGTCTTAGCAATAGCTACATATGACCCATGACAACTTTATGTGCTAACAATTTCCTTAGTTCCTTGAATTTTAAATAAAAGGTTATTAGAAGCAAGGAAACATTGAACGTATAAAAAAAATTATTACACAAATATTTGACTTATATAAAAAAGATCCAAACTATCAAGTTTACATAAGTAATGGTTAATCCCTTGACATTCCATCCCAAAAAGTTCAAATTCATTAACATGGGTTAACGAAATTGGGAAGTGCCCCAAAAGTGTTATAATTGACATAACACTAATAAGAGAAACAAGCCGAGAGTTGTAACCTCCCTGACCTATTGACTCATAGGATGTTGATCGCCTACTTGTTGGGTATGTCTTATATTATTTGCACTAGTAGTATTTCCTGAGTGTATGTGTTGGGCATGCAGGGAGGTTAGAGGGGGGTGCAGTGCCCCCCCCAAAAAAAATTATGCATCGAGATTGCATTTTCCGGGACCACATTATATTTAGGTGGTTTTTCGGCACATGGTTTCTTTACTGATGATTTTCTATTTCCTATTAAGGAATTAGGGTTTTGGACTAATACAAATCATTGGGTTAGGGGTTTGGATGTCACTGGCTCCTATATGTATTTTGTATTGTAAACATTATAACATAATGAATGAATATAGAATACACTGGTTTTCTTGGTTTGGGTTTCCAGGGGAAAAATCTCTGTGTAATGTTTGTATTTTCCATTGTATCTTTTCTGTTCTTTTTCTGAATAGTTGTTTGCAGTAGATATTGTACAAGGTTAGAATTTACACTACTTAGTAGCATTTCCTATTCTCAAGAAATTGATTATTGCATTGAAATACTTCCCTTTATGATTATTTAACTTCCCCTACCACTATGAATTAAGATAATCACAATAGTATCTCAAAAAATAATGAATGTAAGATTATTCCATACCAAAAGCACCATTGTCTCCCATTTTGCAATTTGTCTAGTGAGATTTAAGATTTACTATAATGTTCATTCTCTAATCAATCTCCTTAGGAATCAACACACCAATTTTCATAATGTATTTGAGAATGTGATGCAAGGTGTAGCAAGGTGAATATAATTTCGCAAGTGATGGTATATAGAATGGTGTGTAATCTAGGATCAATAACATCCTTGACTAGAATCTACTTGTTAACTTTCTTTGTGCCAATAGTATAATATAAATTAACATATCCTTGAATGCTCTCTAAAGCTTCATCATGGTATTCTCCCTTTAGGATTATAGACTCGCCATGTTGTGTTAGTATTGTAAGGAAATATATGTCAACCATGTGATATTAAGTGTTTCATCATCAATTCAAAATAATTCCATAATAGGACCCCAAAATTCATGTCTCAATTGAACTTTATTTTGATAAATAAAAAAATCACCATAGCAAAGGATGTAAAAGGTTCATGTTGAACTTTGATCAAGAACCTTTGCAATAATCTCCTTTCCTCTGCCTGCTTGCAATATCTGAGACTTCATCTGTACCTCCCAACCAACGTTAGGGGTACTCTTCTTCCCCCTTAGCCCCCCAAGCTAGAAAATGGCCACACACACACACACACAATAAAAAATCCTCTAGCTCTCAGATTGTCTTGCAATGTAGAGCCACCACTCCCTCTCAAGATGGGTATCCCAACTCTCACAAGTAAAACCAGTCAAAAATTATGTAGCAGAACATTACTCATAACTAGTGTGCTCCATTTCTCTTCTCAGCCATTTGTTTTATAGAATTTTCCCAGAACTCATCCCCACTTGCACAATTAATTCGCTTTTTAATTTATATAATTTAGAATTATTTCCTCCTTACACTTGTCACCCTTTCCCCAATTTGCACAAGTAAAACCACATTTAATTTTAATAAAATTTATTTTCCCTCACCCTTCCTAAATTCTCTCCTTGAATCACTCCTATTTGTCTCTTTATTCCCTTTGTTTCCAATTAATGACTAATGCCTTACTAAATCGAGTTGAGTTAAAATATGATTCTTCTTTAGTTAGACTAAACTTAACTAGACTCTAGATTCATTTCTATGCATACACATTCTCTCCTCTATGTTTCTTTCTTATTTTAAAAACTCCATTTTAATAATTTCTTACACCTATGTGCCTTAAATCAAATCATTAGGATTATTTCAATTTACTTAATTGTTGAAATTATTTACCTTTTTCCCCTTTTTCTTTAGTTGTTAATTTTAGTTTAGCCTTTTTACAAAACTTATAGTTAGGATTAATTAAATTTTATTTGCAAAGACTTAGAATCTTATAGGGATTTATAATTAATAATTCCAATCCTTAATTAATTAATTGATCCGACAGTGCTCAAGATTTTACAAGGTTAATTATTCGCTCTAGGTTTTCTAGGCCACTTAGATTCATTGATTGGATTTTTTTATTTATGCGACATGCCCTTAAAGAAACACTCTGTACTCCAAGGGTGTCACTCTTCTTTGACTGGTTTTGGTAGTTTTCCAACCCCTGGAGTCAGCACTCCATTCGAGTGACCTTGTGAGAGACTACGGGCTTTTAAGGAATAATGACCCTGCCTTATTGCATGCCCCTTAGAAATCTTCATGAGAAATTGTCTTAGTCTTCCCTCTTGACATCGTGGACATATAGAACTAGGTAATCATTAACCTACAATTCGAGCCATGGAGGGAGTACTTGTAGGCTATGACATGGACGTTGCCACACCTCTCCCTCAAAATCTTGTCTATATGCATGGCCCCTTTACTCCTTGTGTGATTCATATTAGCAAGAAATTGTGAGCCTGCATCCATCAACGAAACATTGTCGATAATTCATATACAAAATCAGATTATAATCGATCATGTGTCACATATGCATAAATGAAATACTCAAACCAATACAATACACTTCCTGACTCAAAATAGAGTCTCAAGAGGTTGATAGATGCCATCAACACCGACAATCTATCAAGTATCCTACACACTCAGAAAAACTCATCAATAACACTTATCAACACCATACAATTGTCATTATAATGTGCCTCGACATTAACTTTTCATAATACAAACAATAATAATAAATTTAAAATATATCAAATTATTCATTATGATTATGATCAAATATAACTTTTCTTACATTGATTATTCCCCACTAGTGATCCAAATAACACACTTTAAATTTAAAGTTCATTATGATTTTGTTAGATATTAACTTTTCAAATATAGAAAAAAAGATAAATAATAATAAAATTAAAATATATGAAAAGATAAAGATAACATATTAATATGTCTTTCTAAATGATATTAAGTAAAATTGAAGTTTATTTTTTTTATAAAAATATATATTATACATTAAATTTATTATATATTTTTAAAATTTTATTAATATTTAAAAATCATTATTATTATTATTTAATTAATATTAATAATTATTGACTTTTAAATAATATTCTCAAATTAAATATTATTATTATAATTTTATTTTTTTTATAAAAGAAGATTAAGAGAAAATTATCTTAGTTTTGGATTTATCAAGGTTTTCCAGGAATCAAATCTCTAGAGGTGTAAGTTTTTAACTTTTCTTTAAGTTTTTCAGTTTAAAAAAAGGTTTTACCTAGAGAGATTGAATCCCTCTAAGTGCTTGATAAAAACATGGATATATGAAGATTAATATATTAATAAATCTTATAATATATTACTACTTCCTTAATCACTACATTGTTTTGGTGATCTATTAATTGAAGCCAAAAAACATAAAAACATAACAAATTCAAACCAATATATATATATATAATTTTTCTTTTATTATTATTTTAATGTATTATGTTATATAAACATTTCTCACATATTAAACTATAAAAGAATATCAACTCAATTATTAATATAAAATTTATATTATAATTTAATAACATTAAAAAAACAAAATATTTTTAAGATTTTGAATTTATATAATTTTTAAATTACACAGTAACAATTGAGTAAAATTTATATTACTATTTGAATCATAAATTATTATTTATATGATTTCTAATTTTCACAACAACATCAAGTACTGGATTTAAGGGATTAGTGATGCTAAAATTCAGATTTCATTTTTTTTTTTCAAATATTTCCTTGTATCATACCATATCTCAATGGATTAACATAATTTTTCCGCTACATGTACATTCCCATAATAATTCCGTTTTTCTTTCCATGTGACATTATTTTTTGGTATTTTAAAAATGTGTAACATCCAATAGTCAATAATAAGTATAAAATTCAACCTACTATTTGAATCATAAAATGTTTTTTATATGAATTCTAACTTTCACAATGACATCAATTAGCATAAAATTCGTATTATTTGATAAAGAAAAATTATATTTTAAAAATGTGTAACATCCAATAGTCAACAATGAGTATAAAATTCAGACTACCATTTAAATTATAAAATTTTATTTATATGATTTCTAATTTTGATAATGACATCAATTAGCATAAAATTCCTATTACACATTATTTTTTGCTATTTTAAAAATGTGTGACATCCAATATTATTGAATTATTATTATTTTTAGATAATTTTCAAAATTTTAAATATATAATTATTATTTTTTATATTTAATATTGTATATGAGAAAAATTATAATTATAATAATAAAAACGACTCGAACATATTCGAAAATAAAAAAATAAATATTCTAATTAAAAATATTAAATTAAAAAAATCTGGACACCTTATCCACATTTACAAAATCAAATCAGATATATATGTAATATTTTATTACAAATCACATCATGAATCAACCTTTCTTAATGGCTCCAGCTGAATACTGCTGGTATTCAAGGACCAGTAGTCGCCCACGCTTAGAGATCCAAAGAGAAATTATCATATATACTCTCATGGTGATAAGTTTGGTTGACAAAGTAAAACACGCTATGTGTCAACAACCCCATCAAATTAACAAAACACAACAACCCAACAAGAAGTATCCCATACACTGCTCTCCTTGTTGTCTCCGCGTCATGGCCACGACCATCAACTTACAATGACTTGACTGAATATGAAGAAAAGTATAACGAGCGGCAACGTAGTGGTCTGCTTTCCTTTGATGAGACCGTTGCTCTTCTCAATGGCGTTAATGTCGTAACATCGGTCCTCCAACACGGTCACAACGTTGGCGTGGTTCCACACTGATTATATACAGTTCCAGGCAGAGAAAAACGTTGATAAGAATTAGACCGAAAAGAAAAGTTCCCCAGTTCAATTTATGATCCTCTTCTACTCTCATGGCGGAGAAGAAGATGATGAGAAGGAGGATAATGGCCAATAGACATGCCCTGAAGGAAATTATGAAAATCGAGAGGAAAGTTACTGCGAGGCGTTTCCAGACCCTGGGAATGTGGACATTCATAACACTCAAGGTGTAGGTGGAGGCCACCGTGTAGACCACCGCTGTTGTCGACAACATCCGCAAGATTAAAACCAAGGCTCCGTACACAGCTACAAACACAAGAAATTCCCTCCATTCCGAGGTCAATCACAGATAGTCTTCTCACGGGATAGGCCTTTGGCCTCCATCTTATAATACATCTCGACGTCATTGATTTTAATGAATAGACAACCGGAGATGAAGTTGAGACCTAGAGTCACAAAAGAGAGGGGAAGAAGCAGGGTGAGCGTCGGAGCCCACACTAATTTTCTACGGGAAAAGCGGAGAATGTTTAAGGCCTCCTTCACGATGCCCAACGCATCTAGTAACTGGATCTCCTCTACCTCTCTCTCCATGGTTTTTTCTATGGATGACCATATCTCTCTGAAACCCTAAGCTCTTCTTCTTTTTTTTGACAAAATTTGTCGTGCCTGGTGCTGGTGGGGTGAGCCGTGAGGTTTGATGGTGGGATTATTATTATTTATAATAATTGATCCAATCACGAGGAGGACTTGCTCAGCTCGCTTCCGTATTCATGGGATGACTGGCGTATTATACCCATTCCTTCCTTTAACTGTAGTAGGAACATTAGAGTAGAGGTCATGCAAACCACAATCTTGGAATTTATAATATTTAAATCTCTACCCTCTTCAATCAGTAGTCACCTCCTTTCTGGAACAATTCCACAATTGCCTCAGAGATTTTTTAAGAGCACATCATGTCCGCAGAATCGTACGAATTATGAGTGAAAGTTCATAAGAACGACCTGAGACTCTTCCCAAATGATACAATACCCCATTCCAATGATAAAGAAAAATCAGGTATACAAAATAGAGTTTTCAAAGATGTTAAAGTGGGTGAACATATGTTTTTAAAGTGAATGAAAAGAGAAGTTCGCTAGGGAACATTGTGGACCTTTTGAAATATTAAAAAAGATAGGGTTAATTGCATACATGCTACCATTTCCTACATCCAAGAGAGTGCATAATGTATTTCATGTATCCTTATTAAATAAGTATGTACCTCTACATAATTGATTAAGAAATAAATAGGGTTTGTAAATGTTCAAAAAGAGAATGCAAGACTCCATTTTGAGCAGCTAAAATTATGAAACCACATCTCATAGTCCTAGCCGACTATGTTGGGGTCCCTATAAAAGAATGGTTCATTCCTTGGGTTAGTTATGATAAACATATGGTATATCCTTTGGGTTAGCCGTGACAAATGAATGGTGCATTCCTTAGCAAATTGAAGTTGATCCAGGTGGATACCGATGGCCACCCACCTTTTTCGACTAGCTCAAAACTGTTTTCTGACAATTTTGGCAATTTACTATTTTTAGCAGGTTTTAACTTCCGGGGCCATTTTGAGGGCCTAAATGAAGGTTTTTCGAGATCGAGGTTCTCAATGATAGCTGAAGATCATATGCAAAAGTTACGACCCTGGGAAGTTGATGTACTCACTTACCCAAACGGGGCCCACATGACTTTTGGTGCTTCATCTCCTAGGGTTAGGTTTTTGGATGTCTAGAACTTTTGGCATTCCTGTTTATTGTAAAAGGGACCTTCAGAGCCTCATTGTAACCATCTTCTTGCAAATGCAAGTAGCCGTCACATCTCTTCTCAGAGATAAGCTGCCACCATTCTAGCGAGTCTTTCACTCTGTATTTTTACAGTCTCTGTACATTTTTTTGATTAATAGAAATCATGTATTACTGTATATCTGTGTTTATGGTTGCATCTCTCATACATTTCTGTTATATTATTGAATATCTACAATATCTCTGTGCATTTTTTTATTATATCTCTGCTCTCATTTCGTGCCGAAAATAATCCGGATCAGTGGTATCAGAGCAGGCTGCTCTTGATCATTTTTTTTAGTGCATGTCCCCGACGAGGTTCGAGTATAGAAAGTTGGGTCTTGAGCTTGTCTCTCTTGAAGACAATCACTCTCGCAGACCCAAGAAACCCTCAATGGTGGAAGAAACGAAAAACGACGGAGCAGATGATCCTATCAATCTGTTGCTTGAGCAGGCTCTCACGCGACAGAGGGATGAAATGATGGAGAATTTTGCCCACATCCTTCAATGCCTGTCGATAGCATGAGGCGCATCTTCATCAAGCAACCAATTTGGAGGCACCTTGCCTTTCAAGGTACAAGTTAATTTTGATATTCCTGTATTTGAAGGACAGATAGATGCAGAAGCCCTAGAAAAATGGTTAACTCTGCTGGAAGGTTATTTCT
>JZKD02S1770162.1:94755-106883 GCA_000966675.3 Picea glauca
CCCACATGACTTTTGGTGCTTCATCTCCTAGGGTTAGGTTTTTGGATGTCTAGGACTTTTGGCATTCCTATTTATTGTAAAAAGGCCTTCAGAGCCTCATTGTAACCATCTTCTTATGAATGCGAGTAGCCATCACATCTCTTCTCAGAGATAAGCTGCCACCATTCTAGCGAGTCTGTCACTCTGTATTTTTACAGTCTCTGTACATTTCTTTGATTAATAGAAATCGTGTATTGTTGTATATCTGTGTTTATGGCTGCATCTATGATACATTTCTATTATATTATTGAATATCTGCAATATCTCTGTGCATTTATTTATTATATCTCCGCTCTCATTTCGTGCCGAAAATAAGCCGGATCAGAAGTGAAACATTAGATTATGGTTGGAGTTGCTATTGGAGTTGTTAAATTTCAAAATTTCATTTCTAAGTATTGTGATGTAAATTTGCATATATATATATATATATATACAGAGAGAGAGAGAGTGCACTGAGGTCGGTACAAATTGTAGGGGAGGGGGAATATAACATCCTCACTATAATCCCTAGTTTAATATGCCAATTGTATCTCTATGTTTTAATAATAAAATGTGATTCCATTTGCTAAGGGGACATGGACAAGAGATGGGGTATGAATCAATCCACAAGACAGGGGGGTGTCTAGGATAATGGCCAATAGGGGTCCAAGGGGGAGGATTACCGATGTATATTAATTCAACCCATTTTCCTAAATTTGTTAATGGTACATGAACCTTCACGTTTCTGATTGAGTGTTCCTAAAGCCAATCATTGAATACATGTAAGAGGGTGGGTTTGAGTGGTCACATCCAAAATTTATTGGGCAGATGGGAGTTGGGTAAATTCATCTTGGGGAAGAGTGATGCAGGAGCATCGCCAACATCTCAAGCAAGCCAGCACGGAAGTAGAAGACAGCTGGACAAGCGCCAGCGCAAATTTTGAAACACCTTGAAGTTGTTACGCAAGCTTAAATGAAATTATTAAGAATAAGCGCACTTGTAAAATGTAAATGGACCTTGAGCGATTTGCTCTCGTCCTTAGTAGGTAGAAGGCATTTATAGTAGTTAATGCAGGTAGATAGAATTTAATTCTAGATTAGACGGTTTTACAGCGCAAGAGGGAAACGGGATATAGACACCCTCATTGTGTGTTGTAACATTATGGAAGATTGAAGTAGCATTGTTGAGAAGAGTAAGGGAATGCAGAGAGTTGTGTAAGAACACCCATGTACATATATTTGGATTAATAGAAAGAGGTTGATTCAAATTCATGGTTTCGTGTTTGTTCTCTGTGTATTGATGCTAAATGATATGCTCATAAATGTTTGCTTCCTGTTATACATTCGCTTTATATGCTGTGTATATGATTTCATGTTTTGAGTTGAAGTCGGAAAGGAAGAAGGAATGAGTTTCAATTGTTTCTCTATCTGAGTAATAATTTCTGCAAGGAGTGCAGTTGAAGTGTCCGCAAGGAGTGCGTCGACAAGAATTCAGGGTTGCGTCTCTGAAGCTCAGATAGTTTTACTTTTGTTCTCATTTCCTCATAAGTGCAGTTGGGCACATGAGCCGTGCAACGAGTGCGCAGGCCAAGTGAAAGATCAGGGTTGAGAACCTGAGTGAAGCCTTGAGAGACTGCTGCCATAGGTGTGCGCAGGGTCAAAGGAAATTCAACCCTTGGAAGTGTCTGAAAGTTGCCGCAAGGAGTGCATGCAAGAGTCTTCTCTAAGACTCGGAGTTGTAAGGAAGCTCAGGAGGTATAGGACCTTCGAGTAATCATAAAGAGAAGCACAAGGAGCTTGTGTTGTGAAGTGTTTAAGAAGGCGTCGTAAGTTTGCGCCCAAGGAAGATGAGTTCTAAGAGGAAAGATAGACGGTCTGTATTCTCTGAGGAGGATTCGCGACATCCCATGAGCCGTTATATATAAAGAAGGAGCAGGGGAGATACGGTAAAGTATTTCAAAAGGTTCAAAGCTTAGGAGGGGCAGGACCGTAGATCTAAGTCACAAGGACGGTCAGATTTACACGTTGATACGTGCATCAGGGTTTCATGGGTGGAAGTCCCGTGAATGGTGCAACAGAAATCGTGAAATTGCGAACCGCAATATCCTGACAGCCAAGAAGATTTGTGTGGGGCCACAGTGGAGTCGGCGAGTGGACAGGTGGCACACTATTTCAGAGTTTCGCGGAGGAAAATCCTGAAACATTTGCATCAGGATTCGCGATATTGTGAAGTCCAAAATGCCGATGGAGTGAAGGATCATTGAAAATTCAGAACTCACGCGTGTGTCAGAGTTTTGGCGTATCAGGATTCGAAAGTCAGTAAGACAAGTTGTTTGACATCACGAGTGTCGAAATCGTGATAGGGAAAATCCCGAAAGGGAAAGTCAGCGTTGACTTGTATTGGGTTTTGGGGATTTAAGAACTGAATGCTCGACCATTGGATTCACGAAGTCATGAAGTCTGATCTCCTAAGTGCAAAGAGGGGATCCCACGAGAGTTTCTGTGGGTGCATATTTCCCGATAGGGAAATAGAAGAGCGTTAGAGTTCTTCGGGCCGTGTGAAAGGAAAGATCCTGTGTGTTGACGTGGACCTTCCGACCTGCGGGTTGTGTAGGGAGGGTGTCGATGTCAGTTTTGTATCAAAGCATAGAAAGGTTCTTTGTTTTTTGTAGCAGAGAAAGAGAATTCACCATGCTGTCGAGGAGAAGAGATAGACAGTCACCCGATCCAGAGGATAGGGAAATGCCAAGAAGAAGAGGCAGGCAGATGACTGATCCAGTTATGGAGAGAGAGATGCGTGATCTATGAGCTAGACTCAAAGACATGGAGGTAGCGCAAAGACGCACAGTCAGTGTCGGGGGTCTCAGTGATTCCGAAAGCAAAGTTAAGGCTGAACATGAAGAATAAGTTGCAGCTAAAGATGCATCAAACGAACGTTTGATCAGAGCTATTGCAAGGATGGGTGCAAAAGAGAAGATGGACATTCCAGTTTACGAGGGAAACTTGGATGCCGAGGAGATTCTAGAATGGATTAGAGCTCTAGGCACATACTTTGACTATGAAGATGTCGAAGAATACAAGAAAGTCAAGCATGTTGTCACGAAATCAAAGGGACATGCAACATTGTGGTGGGATGAGCTACAATCTGATAGATGCTACAAGGGTAAGTAGAAGATCAAGAGTTGGGATAGAATGATCGCAAATATGAAGGCAGAATTCATTCCCAGAGACTATCAAAAATCTTTGTTCAGGAGGATGCAGAACCTGAGACAGAAGCTGATGACAGTGAAAGAATACACTGAGGAATTCTATAAACTAAACATCAGGGCAGGTCATCGGGAGAGTGATGATGAAAAGGTTGTTAGATATTTGAATGGTCTAAGATATGACATTCAGGATGACATGAGCATGGTAACCATCCGAACGGTGGAAGACGCTTATCAGATGGCTCTGAAAGCGGAAGAGAAGCTAAGCCGAAAGCAGAGTCAGAGAGGCTGAGGCAGAAGTTAGCGCAGAGGAAAGTCAGTTTCCCAGGACAAATACCAGAAGCCCAAGGAGGAATGGAAGAAACCTCAGACTCGAACTGATAGAGGTGGAACCTCACAGAGAGGACAACATACTGAGCTGAGAGGAGATTATGTTGAAAACAACACTTTTCCTCATACTAGAGGGAGAGGAAGAGGAAGAGGTGGAGTAATAACATGCTTCACATGTGGAAAGAATGGGCACAAGTATTACGAGTGTCCAGATAAAAAGAAAGAGATTGGAGAAACTCACATCGCCGAAGCACAGAGGCGAGATGTTGAGGCAGAAGACGCTAAAGGCGGAAGGTCGTTGATGATGCGGAAAGCTTTGCTGACACCAGAGAAAGAGGTGGAGAGTTCAGTCCAAAGGACTAGACTTTTTAGGACTGCTTGCAAGACCAAGGATAGGGTATGCAAGGTCATTGTAGACAATGGTAGCATGGACAATCTCATTTCTACAGAGATTCTAGAGAAGCTGGAGCTGGAGATGATTGATCATCCAAGCCCATACAGGATTTCATGGCTACAAAAAGGACACCAGGTAATTGTCACTAAACAATGTTTAGTTGAATTCAAGATAGGAGGATATAATGATAAGATATTGTGTGATGTCATTCCTATGGATGTTTGTCATATATTGCTGGGTAGACCATGGCAATATGACAGGAATGTGATTCATGATGGGAGAATGAACACATACACCCTAGAGAAGAATGGGAGAACACACATGTTGCTTCCGATTAAGGATAAGGAGGTGAAGCATGAAGTAAGCAACACAGTACTTCTCATGAGTGGGAAGGAACTCCTTAGATAGGTTAACAAGAAGGAATATCCACAGTTTATTATGGTCAGGAAACCGAAGATTGTTCTGACTAGCACAAGAGTGGATGACTTACCAGAAGAGATTCAGGAACTGTTGGAAGAGTTCGCTGACATAGTAGTGGATGAATTACCTCATTCGTTGCCACCAATCAAAAGTGTGAGTCATCATATTGATCTCATACTAGAATCCAGTTTGCCAAATAAAGTCGCGTATAGATTGATGCTGCAAGAGAATGAAGAGGTTAAGAGGCAAGTCCAGGAGTTGTTGGACAAAGGTTTGGTCAGGGAAAGATTGAGTTCGTGTGTTGTTCCAACAGTACTCAGTCCGAAGAAAGACGAAGGATGGAGGATGTGTACTGACTCGAGGGTGATTAATAAGATAACCATCAGGTACATATTTCCATTGCCAAGGATGGATGATCTAATGGATTGCTTGAGTGGAGAAAAGTACTTTTCAAAGATTGATTTGAAAAGTGGTTATTATCAAATTCACATGAGAGAAGGTGATGAATGGAAGACAACATTCAAAACAAACGAAGGGTTGTATGAATGGCTTGTTATGTGATTTGGCTTAACAAATGCACCAAGTACCTTCATGAGGTTGATGAAGGAATTCTTGAAGGAGTTCATAGGGAAATTTTTCATTGTGTATTTGGATGACATATTGATCTACAGCAAGACACTGGGCAAACATCTGAAGCATTTGGCTATAGTGATGCAGAAACTATAGCAGGAGAAGCTGTTGATAAACATAAATAAATCCTCATTCATGAAGACAGAGCTCATTTAGTTGGGATTTGTTATTTCAGAAAATGAGTTGAGGATGGATCCCGATAAGGTGGAGGTAATCAAGAATTGGCCATCACCGAAGAATATATTTGAGGTGATAATTTTTCACGGATTGGCTAGTTTCTACCGAAAGTTCGTTAGGAATTTTAGTAGAATTAGCGTAGAGATGATGGATATAGTGAAGAAAAGACACAAATCTTTTCACTGGACTGAAGAGGCTAAGAAAATTTTTAATCTGTTGAAGAGGAAGACTACGAAACAACCAGTTTTGGTGTTGTCGGATTTCTGAAAGACATTTCAAGTGAAATGCGATGCAAGTGGATTTGCAATCGGGGAAGTATTAAGTCAAGAAGACAGGTCGATAACATACTTCAGCGAGAATATGAATGAAGCAAAAGTAAAATACTCCACTTACGATAAGGAGTTTTATGCTATCATACAGGCATTGAAGAAATGGAGGCATTACTTGATCCCGAAAGAGTTTTTTTTATACAGTGACAACCATGCATTGTAGTTTGTGACTCAACAGGAGAAGTTGAATCAGAAACATGTCAAATGGGTTGAGTATATGTAGAATTTCACATTTGTGATTAAACATATTTCTGGTACTGCTAACAAAGCTGTTGATGCTTTGAGCAGGAAGTGTTTGCTGTTGCAGGAATTCAGAGTCAAAACGTTGGGTTTTGATGATCTCAGGGACATGTACGCAGATGATCAGGATTTTAAGGAAGCATATGAAGCAGCTGAGAATTCAATTCTCAGAGACATAAGCCAATGGATAGAGTACATGATCCAGGAAGGATTACTATTTAAAGGCAATCAACTGTGTATTCCGAAGTGCTCCATGAGGGAGAATATGCTAAAGGAGAAACACAGTGGAGGATTAGTAGGAAATTTTGGTCACGACAAGACGTTCGCAAAGATGAATGAGGCATATTTTTGGTGGGGAATGCGAGAATATGTAAAGAGATTCATGGACAGATGCAAAATTTTCCAACATTCGAAGGGAAGAAGACAGAATGCGGGTTTCTATCAACCATTTCCCATAGCAAAAAGGTCGTGGGATGCAATTAGCATGGATTTCATATTGGGGTTGCCAAGAACACAAAGAGGTTTTGATTCGATCTTTGTGGTGGTGGATAGATTTTCCAAGATGGCACACTTCGTTCCATGTCAGAAAACTAGTGACGCAACTCACATTGCGAACCTATTTTTCAAAGAGGTCATTCGACTTCATGGGTTGCCAAGGAGCATAGTTTCAGATCGAGACACTAAGTTCATATGGAATTTTTGGAGGACCTTATGGAAGAATATAGGAACTAACTTGTTGTTTAGTTCAGCGTATCATCCTCAGACGGATGGATAGACAGAAGTGGTGAACAGAAGTCTAGGGGACTTGCTGAGAAGCCTGGTGACAGAACACCACAGCCAGTGGGACAATATATTTCCGCAGGCAGAGTTTGCGTATAATGACTCAGTTAATAGGAGCAGAGGGAAAAGTCCATTTTAGATTGTCTATGGCATGCAGTCGAGGGTAATTTTTGAATTGAGGGATTCAGAACAGACTGCGACTAGGATCACTAGTGCACAAGAATTCACAGAGGCGATGAAAGAACTTCACAGTCAGGTGAAGGAGAGACTACAGAATTCAAACCAGGAGTACAAGCGTAGAGCAGATCAACACAGAAGACAACTTCAGCTTGAGGTTGCTGACTTGATTCTGGCACATTAGAGGAAGGAAAGTTTACTGAGAGGAACATATAATAAATTGAAGATGAAGAAAATTGGACCATGTAGGGTCTTGAAGAAATTTAGGGCGAATGCTTACAAGATTGAATTACCCGATGGGATCGGAATTTCTCCGATATTCAATATCTCAGATTTGTACCCATATAAGGCTGAGGAAACAGGGGCTGGAAATGAGCAGCCAGTGATCAAGTGGACAAAGCAGATGCCAGTTCCAAATAAGCCACAGATGGAGCGCATATTGGACAAAATAATTGGCAAGAAGACCAGGAGGAAAGAATATTTTGAATATTTGGTCAAGTGGAAGAACCATCCAGTTGAAGATGCCAGCTGGGAGACCGAAGCAGAGATACAGAAGCATGGACAGACCGTGCATGAGCTCATGGATAGGAGCCCATGAAAATTTTCAAGCGAGGGAGTATGATGCACGAGCATCGCCAACATCTCAAGCGAGCCAGTGCAGAAGCAGAAGACAGCTGGACAAGCGCCAGCGCAAATTTTTAAACACCTTGAAGTTGTTGCGCAATCTTAAATGAAGTCATTAAGAAGAAGCGCACTTGTAAAATGTAAATGGACCTTGAGTGATTTTCTCTCATCCTTAGTAGGTAGAAGGCATTTATAGTAGTTAATGCAGGTAGATAGAATTTAATTCTAGATTAGACAGTTTTAGAGTGCAAGAGGGAAACCGGATATAGACACCCTTATTGTGTGTTGTAACATTATGGAAGATTGAAGAAGCATTGTTGAGAAGAGCAAGGGCATGTAGAGAGATGTGTAGGAACACCCATGTACAAATATTTGGATTAATAGAAAGAGGTTGATTCAAATTCATGGTTTCGTGTTTGTTCTCTGTGTATTGATGCTAAATGATATGCTCATGAATGTTTGCTTCCTATTATACATTCGCTTTATATGTTGTGTATATGATTTCATATTTTGAGTTGAAGTCTGAAAGGAAGAAGGAATGAGTTTCAATTGTTTCTCTATCTGAGTAAGAATTCCTACAAGGAGTGCATTTGAAGTGTCTGCAAGGAGTGCGTCGACAAGAATTCAGGGTTGTGTCTCTGAAGCTCAGATAGTTTTACTATTGTTCTCATTTCCTTAAAAGTGCAGTTGGGCATAGGATCCATGCAAGGAGTGCGTAGGCCAAGTAAAATCTTAGGGTTGAGAACCTTAGTGAAGCCTTGAGAGACTATTGCCGTAGGTGTGCACAGGGTCAAAGGAAATTCAACACTTGGAAGTGTCTGAAAGTTTCCGCAAGGAGTGCGCGCAAGAGTCTTCTCTAAGACTCGGAGTTGTAAGGAAGCTCAGGAGGTATAGGAACTTCGAGTAATCGTAGAGAGAAGCACATGGAGCTTGTGTTGTGAAGTTTTTAAGCAGGCGTCGTAAGTTTCCACCCAAGGAGGATGATTTCTCAGAGGAAAGATGGACGATCAGTATTCTTCGAGGAGGATTCGCGACATCCTGTGAGTCGTTAGATCTAAAGAAGGAGTAGGGGAGATACGTTGAAGTATTCCCAAAAGGTTCAAAGCTCAAGAGGGGAAGGACTGTAAATGCAAGTCACAAGGACCATCGGATTTACACGTTGATACGTGCATTGGGGTTTCGTGGGTGGAAGTCCTGTGAACGGTGCAACAGGAATCGTGAAATTGCGAACCGCGATATCTCGACAACCAAGAAGATTTGTGTGGGGCCATAGTGGAGTCGGAGAGTGGATAGGTGGCACACTATTTCGGAGTTTCATGGCGAGAAATCCTGAAACATTTGCATCAGGATTCACAATACCGCGAAGTCCGAAATGCCAATGGAGTGAAGGACCGTTGAAAAGTCATAACTCATGCGTGTGTCAGAGTTTCGACGTATCAGGATTTGGAAGTTGGTAAGACAAGTTGTTCAACATCACGAGTGTCGAAATCGCGATAGGGAAAATCTCGAAAGGGAAATTCAGCATTGACTTGTATCGGGTTTCGGGGATTTAAGAACCAAACGCTCGACCATTGGATTCACAAAGTCGCGAAGTCCGATCTCCTAAGTGCAAAGAGGGGATCCCAAGAGAGTTTCTGTGGGTGCAGATTTCCCGATAGGGAAATAGAAGAGTATTAGAGTTCTTCGGGCCATGTGAAAGGAAGGATCATGTGTGTTGACGTGGACCTTCTGACCTGCGGGTTGTGTAGGGAGGGCGTCGACGTCAAAGAGCGTGAGTGAAGAAAGGCAAGCCAAAGAGAAGAAATACATATGGGTTGGGACAATATTTGTTAGATGGGGGGAATTTTTTGGTGCATGAGGAAGAGAGAGAGCAAGAAAGAAAGCTTGAAGCTGGTGCAACCATGGAGGGAGAATTCTAGAGAAAGATGGAATGTATTTGAAGTGTTTTTGAGATGAAGATTCAAGACCTAGGTTGTTGGGCCTGAAGAGTGAACCCGGGAGTGAGTTGCATGGTAACAACAAGATTCCTAACTACTTATGCCAGAGAGACCCTAATAAATGAACGACACATTCCATGGGTTAATCCTGATAAATGAATGACACATCCCTTGGGTTATCCTTGATAAAGGAATGGTGCATTCCTTAGGTTGGGCAGGTCAGGAAGAAGAAAAATGGTAGAAAACCCATGATAGTTGTAGGAGAATATCAATTGGGTTATGAGTTTTACGAGTTGTCAGTGGACTGTGAGAGACCACACTATTTTTTGGATTACTAGCCTTAGCTCGGGGGTGACTAGTTGTTGATAATTAGAACAATTAGTCTATGGTCGGGTGGAACATCTGTCCCAAGCTACTGGTTGCATAACAAATTCAAAAGATAAGTGTTATATCTTGTTGTCATGTCATTTACATGTATTATTGTTGTGCATGAACTCTATATATTTGAGAATGATCTATATTTTGTTGTGTGAATGATTAAGTTGCATTCATGTTAATTTGGTTTGCTTTAAATGCATCTATTTTATGGTTATAGGAAAAAAACTAAACTTGTTTTAGATTCATAGCTATAAAATACAGGAAAATTAACTAATAGTAAAAGAATTACTTTAGTTAGTATAAATTTCATTTTTATGTGTATTATGCATCGTAACGTCCCTCGGTTTGGTTGGGAATGTTACAAAGTGGTATCAGAGCTGTAATTGTGAGAGTTTTGTGTGGTGTGGCACAAATTAGGTTGTTGGGAATGTTACATTTAGTATCTTAATTTCCTTTTATCCACTGATTCTTTATCACACCACATATTCTCCTTAAATTTAGAAGTGATAGTGTTTGTAATATTATCAATATTCTGCATGATGAATTAATCTTGTCTTCCCCAATGATTTAGCTAAGATTTGGCATCTTTATGCCATCTCCACTTGAGCCATTGGTGGTTGGGCAAGAGTTTGAAGCAATTTTGGGGAGGATTTTGTCATCCATGTTTGTTTATCTTGTTCTTGTACATTACGTATCTAATCATAGCAATGCTCTCAATGGTAGAAATGATTGCTTCTATNGTTTCTGATTGAGTGTTCCTAAAGCCAATCATTGAATACAAGTAAGAGGGTGGGTTTGAGTGGTCACATTCAAAATTTATTGGGCACATGGGAGTTGGGTAAATTCATCTTGGGGAAGAGTGATGCAGGAGCATCGCCAACATCTCAAGCGAGCTAGCGCGGAAGCAGAAGACAGTTGGACAAGCGCCAACGCAAATTTTGAAACACCTTGAAGTTGTTGCACAATCTTAAATGAAAACATTAAGAAGAAGCGCACTTGTAAAATGTAAATGGACCTTGAGCGATTTGCTCTCGTCCTTAGTAGGTAGAAGGAATTTATAGTAGTTAATGCAGGTAGATAGAATTTAATTCTAGATTAGACAGTTTTAGAGCGCAAGAGGGAAACGGGATATAGACACCCTCATTGTGTGTTGTAACATTATGGAAGATTGAAGCAGCATTGTTGAGAAGAGTAAGGGCATGGAGAGAGTTGTGTAAGAACACCCATGTACATATATTTGGATTAATAGAAAGAGGTTGATTCAAATTCATGGTTTCGTGTTTGTTCTCTGTGTATTGATGCTAAATGATATGCTCATGAATGTTTGCTTCCTGTTATACATTCGCTTTATATGTTGTGTATATGATTTCATGTTTTGAGTTGAAGTCTGAAAGGAAGAAGTAATGAGTTTCAATTGTTTCTCTATCTGAGTAATAATTTTTGCAAGGAGTGCAATTGAAGTGTCCGCAAGGAGTGTGTCGACAAGAATTCAGGGTTGCGTCTCTGAAGCTCAGATAGTTTTACTTTTGTTCTCATTTCCTCAAAAGTGGAGTTGGGCACAGGAGTTGTGCAAGGAGTGCGCAGGTCAAGTGAAAGCTCAGGGTTGAGAACCTGAGTGAAGCCTTGAGAGACTGTTGTCATAGGTGTGCGCAGGGTCAAAGGAAATTCAACACTTGGAAGTGTCTGAAAGTTGCTGCAAGGAGTGTGTGCAAGAGTCTTCTCTAAGACTCGGAGTTGTAAGGAAGCTCAGGAGGTATAGGACCTTCGAGTAATCGTAAAGAGAAGCACAGGTAGCTTGTGTTGTGAAATTTTTAAGCAGGCGTCATAAGTTTGCGCCCAAGGAGGACGAGTTCTCAGAGGAAAGATAGACGGTCGATATTCTTTGAGGAGGATTCGTGAAATCCCATGAGCTGTTAGATCTAAATATGGAGCAGGGGAAATACGGTAAAGTATTCCCAAAAGGTTCAAATCTCAGGAGGGGCAAGACCGTAGATCTGAGTCACAAGGACCGTCGGATTTACACATTGATACGTGCATTGGGATTTCGTGGGTGGAAGTCCCGTGAACTGTGCAACAGGAATCGTGAAATCGTGAACCGCGATATCCCGACAGCCAAGAAGATTTGTGTGGGGCCACAGTGGAGTCGGCGAGTGGACAGGTGGCACACTATTTCGGAGTTTCGTGGCAAGAAATCCTGAAACATTTGCATCAATATTCGCGATATTGCGAAGTCCGAAATGCCGATGGAGTGAAGGACCGTTGAAAAGTCAGAACTCACGCATGTGTCAGAGTTTCGGTGTATCGAGATTCGAAAGTCGGTAAGACAAGTTGTTCAACATCATGAGTGTCGAAATCGCGGTAGGGAAAATCCTGAAAGGGAAAGTCAGCGTTGACTTGTATTGGTTTTTGGGGATTTAAGAACCGAACACTCGACCATTGGATTCATGAAGTTGCGAAGTCCGATCTCCTAAGTGCAAAGAGGGGATCCC
>JZKD02S1770173.1:34938-58576 GCA_000966675.3 Picea glauca
TATGAGTGTTTTTAAGTTCTCATAATATAATGAAAATTGGAATGTTCCTAAATAATCATTACTACACCTTTTGTTTTGAATATGTTGAATTTTTAACTTTATTCTTAAAATATCTAAGAAGAAATTGATTTTTCAATAATTATAATTTATTGTTTTGAATATGTTGAATTTTTAATTTTATTCTTAAAAATATCTAAAAAGAAATTGATTTTTCAATAATTATAATTTATAATATTGATGATTGAGATTCATTTTTATTTATTAAATTATAAGAAAAAATAAATTGATTTATTTTAACATTTTGAATATATGGTTAAAAATATTAGATATAATTTTTTTATTTCCATAATTTATTAAATTATCAACATTAATTAATATTTTTGAAATTAAAACCTAATATATATATTAGGACATTATAAAACAATTTTTTTTAATATTTCATCGTTACATATTATTTCATTATCTAATTCCAACTTTATTATTAAATTATCCATATTAATTTAGTTTTAATAAAGTTGATTTCAAATTCTATAATATAATCTAATAATAATAAAAAAATTATTTAACAACTATCACATATAAATAAATTTAATAGTAAAATGTATTCTAATTTCATGTTCTAATAAGTCTCTTAGAATCAAATCCTTGATTGGATGACATGGAAGTAAAAGTGGCGTTTGGCACATGTACAAGAATCTTATGAGATCGTCATCTACTAGACTCTCAAGGTCTCACATGATTGGTTATCGTCATCGTTGTAGCATGCAATGACTAATGTTGGAAGGTGCCTACGTGATGCAGGAGCATAATTGGCAAGCACGAAGAGGCGCGACCACTCAACATGTGAGAGTTCTCCCAAAACTTCAACGTGGGCTGTCATAACTGATTTCGGGAAATGCCTCCACTCAGCACCGAAATTCACCTTTGGAGGCATGCTTGAACCGGTGCCGAAAATTACTCTTTGAAGCAAGTTTTGAAGTTGTAAACTGAGCAGGAGTTTCCACTTCATCTCTGGAATGTGACCGAACTAAGATAGTGTATGATGAAGTTTAGAGTAGGCATGTAGCCAGGGGAAACCCTAGAAACATTTTGAGTTATGTAGAAGTTTGAACACTTAGATAGGGGTGCGACAATACAGAGATAAACTAGCTGTAAGAGAGAACTGCAAGTTAGCAGGAGATCTCAATCTTTTGAGTGACTATAATTTTGAATGTATTGTGTAGCCAGTGGGCACTCGTGAATATAACAGAATGGAAAATTGACCCAAATGTGTGGTGTCTGGACTGTGTGCATTTTCCTCTTATTTTCTGTTTTCATGAACAAGGGGATGGAACTGTGAATTTTCCCAGTTTCAATTGTTTCTCTTCATTGGAAGCTCTACAAGGTGTGCATCAAGACAGAGAGGAACACCATGGATCCAAGTTATCGAAATCCCTCAGAACCAAGGAGTGCGCGGGAGATCGAAGTCTGAACTAGACATAGCTAAGGAGGAATAACACTTTGGAAGTGTTATCGAGATCTAGGAACTCATTCCCTAAAATAAGCGAAGATCGAGTCTTCGAAGACTTAGAAAATTTTCTAAGTCTGAAGCGAGTAAAAGATCAGGAGGAAGAACGTCGTCGAGCGTTGGATCATGGTGGAAAATCTCCCAGACCATCTGATTTGAGGAAGGAGTGCAACCTTTAACGCTGCGTAGATCCAGGAGGGGAGATCACGAAGACCTGGACGAATGGTGGAGAGTCCTCGAGGAGAAACGTCGAAACCCCACAGGCCATTGGATCAGGTGGAGCTGCAAGGAGGTTAGTAGCGAGGGCTTCTTGACGCCCAAAGCTTGGGAGGAGTAGTGACCGTTGATCACAAGTAGATCTGGACCATTGGTCCATTTCAGGATTTCGGGTACCACGAGTTGGGAAGACAAAGACTCTTGTCTTTCAGAATCCCAAACCGCGAAATCGCAAAGTTGCGATTCGACCAAAACCATCGATCCTAGGGATCGTTGTGAGTCGTTGATCGAATGCCAAGATATTTCGGAATTTTGGCGTTTCGGAAACTAGGGGCTCGAAGAGTGAAGGGATGGGACACTTGACTTTTGAAGTCTCGGTCCTCGGTATTTCGGCATTTTGGGTTTCAGGACTTTAATATTCAAGGAACTTGCATCATGATCTACGAAGTCACGGAATCTGAAATTCCTTTTTGGTAAAAGTCTCGATTAGTCCTTTCACCATTTTGGCATTTCGACCACCAGGGGTTCCAAGGGGCAGAGATATCCCTTGTAACCGAATTTCTCGAAATCGCGAAACCTGAAGTTGCGATTCAAAAAATCTCGGAGGATAAGCTGCTGCGACATTTCGGCTTTTCGACGACCAGAGACTCCAAGGAACAAGGATACTCCTTGTGTCCTGATTTCGTGAAACGCAAAATCCTGAAGGAACAAGCGCCGAGACATTTCGACATTTCGGCTACTGGAGGCTTGGAGTACAAAGGAATGGGATGCTTGACTCGTGAAGTCTTGGTACCTGATAAGCGCCCTTTTCAGTTTGGCACAAGGTCAAGACCCTTAGTCGTGTGCTGTTTGAGCTCACGCTTGGCGCTTGGAAAATCCAATTGAGCATTGGTGAAGGGACCTGTTTGTTTGTTCAAAGGGTTCCAGTTCAGGACTAGAAGAGCCATTTCGGCTCTGGAACCAAAAGATCCTGACCGGGAGGTCGCGCAACCCTCAGGAGGGATAGGGGGTCTACACTAGGTGGTATCATAGCATCAGTTCCTTGTCTATAGACTTCAGGCGAAGGAGGAAAAGAAGGAGACAGAGAACTCAGAGTTGTACTTTGTGTGTGATAGATAGTCAACATAATGTTTCCAAGAAGATGAGAATCACCTTTAGCCAACCGTGTTGTAGAAAGGGAGATGCGAGAGATTCGCGCCCGATTATAAACAATGGAAGCAATCCATAGAAGAGCACTTGACATTGGGGATGTCAGTGATGAAGAAAGTGAAGAAGCTATAGGAGAGGATGTTGCAAAAGAATGTTTGTTGAGAGAAGTTTCCAGATTGGGAGGCAGAGCTAAGATAGAAGTCCCCATGTATGAGGGAAATCTAGATGCTGAAGAACTATTGGACTGGATAAGGTCCATGGAAAAACACTTCGACTATGAAGATGTCGATGAGGAGAAGAAGGTGAAGCAGGCAGTCACCCGGCTAAAAGGGCATGCAACACTATGGTGGGACGAACTGCAGGGTGAGAGGAGAAGTAAAGGAAAATAGAGGATAAAGAGTTGGGACATGATGCTAGCCAAACTGAAGGCTAAGTTCATACCCAAAGACTACCAGATCAATCTATTCAGGAAGATACATAACCTGATATAGAAAGGGATGATAGTCAAGGAGTACACCGAAGAGTTCTACTGGTTGAACATCCGAACTGGACAATGGGAGAAAGACGAAGAGAAAGTCGCCAGATATATAAATGGCTTGAGATATGAGATCCAGGACGAGCTTAGCATGATGTCAGTCAAAACCATAGAAGTTGCTTATCAGTTTGCGCTGAAGGCAGAGGAGAAGCTGGTCAGAAAATAGAACCAACGAGGAAGAGGTAAAAGCTTAGTCCTAAGAAAAAGCAAGGGATTTAATCATGACAAAGCACATATGTTTAAGGACGAGACTGAGAAACCACACAATCACTCAGAACATAGCTAAAGAGTTGGGACATGATGGTAGCCAAACTGAAGGCTAATTTCATACCCAAAGACTACCAGATCAATCTATTCAGGAAGCTACATAACCTGAGACAGAAAGGGATGATAGTTAAGGAGTACACTGAAGAGTTCTACTGGTTGAACATCCGAACTGGACAACGGGAGAAAGACGAAGAGAAAGTCGCTGGATATATAAATGGCTTGAGATATGAGATCCAGGACGAGCTCAACATGATGTCAGTCAGGACCATAGATGTTGCTTATCAATTTGTGATGAAGGCAGAGGAGAAGATGGTCAGAAAACAAAACCAACGAGGAAGAGGTAAAAGCTTAGTCCCAAGAAAAAGCAAGGGATTTAATCGTGACAGAGCACATCAGTTTAAGGATGAGACTGAGAAACCACACAATCACTTAGAACATGGAGGAAGTTCACGAGGAAGATAGAGTGGTGGAAGAAACTCTTCTAGAGGAAGAGGCAGAGGAGGAGTAAGGTGTTATAACTGTTGAAAGATAGGGCACATGTCTTGGGAATTTTCTGAGAAGAATAAGGAAGGAGGAGAAGATCACATCTCAGAAGCATAAAGAAGAGATGTTTAGGTAGACGGAGAAGAGGATGGAGCATCCCTGATTTTGAGAAAATTTCTCTTAAAACCAGAGGCAGAAATTGAAAAGCCAGTGTAGAGAAACAGTCTCTTCAAGACAACTTGCAAGACTAAGGATAAAGTGTGCAAGGTGATCATTGACAGTGGGGGTACTGACAAGCTAGTATCCATAGAGATGGTGGAGAAATTGGAGCTGAAGACAACTTCACATGCAAGGCCATACAAAGTCTCATGGCTGCAAAAAGGACACCAGGTAACGATTGTTAAACAATGCCTAGTTTAAGTTAAAATAGGAGGATATAGAGATGAAATCCTATGTGATGTAATTCCCATGGAAGTATGCCATATTCTGTTGGGGATACCATGGAATTTTGACAGATATGTCATTCACGATGGAAGGAAGAATACATATACATTGGAGAAGAATGGTAGGACACATATGTTGTTGCCAATGGAGGAGAAGAGAGCAAAAGAGGAAGCCAAACACAAACATACTTCTCATGAGTGGGAAGGAACTCTTGAAATAAGTGAAGGAAGAATAGGAGATGCAGTTTGTTGTGGTGAGGAAGCCCAGATTCATCCTTACAGGAACATCAGTGGATGATTTACCTAAAGAAGTTCATGAGCTGCTGGATAATTTTGTTGATATAGTGGTGGATGAGCTGCCAAACTCATTGCCACCCATCAGGAGTATCAGTCATCATATCGACTTGATACCAGGAGAAAGCCTTCCGAACAAGGCACTATACAAATTAACACCTTGAGAAAATGAGGAGGTGAAGAACCAAGTCCAAGAATTGTTGGATAAGGGTTTGGTCAGAGAAAGTTTGAGCCCATGTGTAATACCAACTGTGTTAAGCCCAAAGAAAGATGGAGGATAGAGAATGTGCATAGACTCAAGAGCCATCAACAACATCACCATCAGGTACAGATTTCCTTACCGAGAATGGATGACTTAATGGATTGCTTAAGTGGAACAAATTTCTTTTCCAAGATAGATATGGAAAGTGGATATTACCAGATCAGGATGAGAGAAGGTGATGAATGGAAAACAACCTTTAAGACGAATGAAGGTATGTATGAGTGGCTAGTTATGCCATTTGGCTTAACGAATGCCCTGAGTACTTTTATGAGGCTGATGAATGAAATTCTAAAGGATTTTATTAGCAAGTTCGTGGTTGTATATCTGGACGGTATACTGATTTTTAGGAAGACTAAAGAGGAGCATTTGAGGCACCTAACGCTATTAATGAGGAGGCTACAACAGGAGAAGTTTCTGATCAATTTGAAGAAATCCTCTTTTATGAAGACAAAACTCATTTATTTGGGTTTTGTGATATCTTCGAATGAACTGAATATGGATCCAGAGAAGGTGAAAGCGATCATAGAATGGACATCACCAAGGATCATGTTCAAGGTAAGGAGCTTTCATGGTTTAGTAAGTTCTTATAGAAAGTTCATTACAGACTTCAGTGGGACTTGTGCACCCATGATGGATACAGTAAATAAGTGGCACACATCTTTTAAATGGACAGAGGAGGCCGACTGAATCTTCAATATACTGAAGGAGAAGATAACAGAGCAACCAATTCTGGTCTTGCTGAATTTTGGGAAGACATTTCAGGTAAGGTGTGATGCAAGTGGAGTTGCAATAGGAGCAGTTCTATGTCAGGACAATCGACCTGTTGCCTATTTCAGCGAGAAGTTGAATGAGACTAAGAGGAAATAATCCACATATGACAAGGAGTTTTATTCCATAATTCAAGATTTGAAGAAATGGAGGCATTATCTTGTCCCACAAGAGTTTGTCTTGTACAACGATAACCAAGCTTTACAATTCATAACCTGACAAGAAAAACTAAACTAGAGGCATGAAAAATGGGTTGAATATATGCAAAATTTTACTTTTGTGATAAAACATATTCTTGGAAATGATAACAAAGTTGTTGATCCGTTAAGCAAGAGATGTTTAATTCTGTAGGAATTACAGGTGAAGACCTTGGGGTTTGAACACCTTAAGGATATGTATTGTGATGATACATATTTCAAGGAGGCCTACAAATCATGTACAAGCCATGTACTGAAAGATAGAAGTCATTGTATAGAGTATATGGTTCAAGAAGGATTGTTATTCAGAGGAAATCAATTGTGCATACCAAGATGCTCAATGAGGGACAATCTTCTGAAGGAGAAGAACAGTGGAGGATTGGATGGACATGTCGACCATGATAAAACATTTGCACAGTTGAGCAGTTCATACTATTGGCCAGCTATGAGAACAAAGGTGATAAATTTGTGAACAGATGTAGGATCTGCCAACATGCAAAGGGGAAAAGATAGAAGAATGGATTGTATCAACCATTGCCAATACCAGAGAGCCCTTGGGATGTAATAAGCATGGATTTTGTGTTGGGATTGCCAAGAAAACAAAGAGGATTCGATTCCATATTTTTGGTGGTGGATAGATTTTCAAAGATGGCACATTTCATCCCATTCCAGAAGACCAATGACGCAACGCATGTTGCAAATCTATTTTTCAAAGAAGTTGTGAGACTTCACGGCCTACCCAGGAGAATTGTCTCAGACATAGACACAAAATTTGTTGGTCACTTTTGGAGGATGCTGTGGAAGAAGATGGGGACATATTTTTCCTTCATCTGAGCTTATCACCCTCAGACACATGGGTATACTGAGGTGGTAAATAGAAGTTTGGGGAACTTATTGAGAATCCTGGTTACTGAACACCATAACCAGTGGGATCAGATTCTGCCACAAGCAGTATTTGCATACAATGACTCACCAAACAGGAGCACAGGAAGGAGTCCATTTCAAATACTATATGGAATGCAACCCAAGGGAGTGTCTGAGTTAAGGGACTTGGAACAGGGAGATATCAGAAGCGCTAGAGTAGAGGATTTTGCTGCTGAGATGCAGAGACTCCATAGTCAGATCAAAGAGCAATTACAGAGTTCTAACCAGAAATACAAGCACAGAGTTGATCAACATCGCAGGGAACTTCAATTTGAAGTGGGATATCAGGTTCTAGCACATCTCAAGAAGGAAAGGTTCCCTAGGGGAACATATAACAAATTGAAGATGAAGAAGATAGGACCCTATAAGATCTTGAGGAAGTTTGATGCAAACGCCTATGAGATCGAGATGCCAGATGGTGTGGGCATTTCACCCATATTCAATGTCTCAGACCTGTACCCTTACAGGGAAGACGATGCAGAAGGGTCAGAAGATCAAGGAAAGATTCAGTGGGAGAAGTAGATGCCTATGGAAGAGAAGCTACAGATGGAGAAGATTCTAGATCAGAGGATTGGCAAGAAGACTAGGAGGAAGACTTATTTTGAGTATCTGGTCAAATGGAAGGGATGCCTAATAGAATATGCCAGTTGGGAAAATGAATTTTCTCTCTAGAAGCAAGGAAAGTAAGTAGAGGAGCTCATGGACAGGAGTCCATGAATTTTTGTGAAGGGGAGTATGATGTAGGAGCATCGTTGGCAAGCGCAAAGAGGCGGGACCACTCAACACATGAGAGTTCTCCTGGAACTTCAACATGGGTTTTCACAACTGATTTCTGGATCTGCCTCCACTCAGTGCCAAAATTCACCTTTGGAGGCACGCTTGAACCGGTGCCGAAAATTACCCTTTGAAGAAAGTTTTGAAATTGTAAACTAAGCAGGAGTTTCCACTTCGGATATGGAATGCGACCGAACTAAGATAGCGTAGGATGAATTTTAGAGTAGGCATGTAGCTAGGGGAAACCCTAGAAACATTTTGAGTTATGTAGAAGTTTGAACACTCAGTTAGGGGCACGACAATACAGAGAGAAAGTAGTTGTAAGAGAGAACTGCGAGTTAGCAGGAGATATCAATCTTTTGAGTGACTATAATTTTGAATGTATTATGTAGCCAGTGGGCACTCATGAATATAATAGAATGGAAAATTGACCCGAATGTGTGGTGTTTGGATTGTGTGCATTTTCCTGTTATTTTATGTTTTCATGAACAAGTGGATGGAACTGTGAATTTTCCCAGTTTCAATTGTTTCTCTTCATTGGAAGCTCTGCAAGGTGTGCATCGAGCCAGANCAACGACTAATGTTGGAAGGTGCCTACATGATGCAGGAGCATAATTGGCAAGAACGAAGAGGCGCGACCACTCAACACGTGAGAGTTCTCCCAAAACTTCAACGTGGGCTGTCATAACTGATTTCGGGATATGCCTCCACTCAGCACCGAAATTCACCTTTGGAGGCACGCTTGAACCGGTGCCGAAAATTACTCTTTGAAGCAAGTTTTGAAATTGTAAACTGAGCAGGAGTTTCCACTTCATCTCTGGAATGTGACCGAACTAAGATAGCGTATGATGAAGTTTAGAGTAGGCATGTAGCCAGGGGAAACCCTAGAAACATTTTGAGTTATGTAGAAGTTTGAACACTTAGATAGGGGTGCGGCAATACAGAGATAAACTAGCTGTAAGAGAGAACTGCAAGTTAGCAGGAGATCTCAATCTTTTGAGTGACTGTAATTTTGAATGTATTGTGTAGCCAGTGGGCACTCGTGAATATAACAGAATGGAAAATTGACCCAAATGTGTGGTGTCTGGACTGTGTGCATTTTCCTCTTATTTTCTGTTTTCANTCTTGCTGAATTTTGGGAAGACATTTCAGGTAAGGTGTGATGCAAGTGGAGTTGCAATAGGAGCAGTTCTATGTCAGGACAATCGACCTGTTGCCTATTTCAGCGAGAAGTTGAATGAGACTAAGAGGAAATAATCCACATATGACAAGGAGTTTTATTCCATAATTCAAGATTTGAAGAAATGGAGGCATTATCTTGTCCCACAAGAGTTTGTCTTGTACAACGATAACCAAGCTTTACAATTCATAACCTGACAAGAAAAACTAAACTAGAGGCATGAAAAATGGGTTGAATATATGCAAAATTTTACTTTTGTGATAAAACATATTCTTGGAAATGATAACAAAGTTGTTGATCCGTTAAGCAAGAGATGTTTAATTCTGTAGGAATTACAGGTGAAGACCTTGGGGTTTGAACACCTTAAGGATATGTATTGTGATGATACATATTTCAAGGAGGCCTACAAATCATGTACAAGCCATGTACTGAAAGATAGAAGTCATTGTATAGAGTATATGGTTCAAGAAGGATTGTTATTCAGAGGAAATCAATTGTGCATACCAAGATGCTCAATGAGGGACAATCTTCTGAAGGAGAAGAACAGTGGAGGATTGGATGGACATGTCGACCATGATAAAACATTTGCACAGTTGAGCAGTTCATACTATTGGCCAGCTATGAGAACAAAGGTGATAAATTTGTGAACAGATGTAGGATCTGCCAACATGCAAAGGGGAAAAGATAGAAGAATGGATTGTATCAACCATTGCCAATACCAGAGAGCCCTTGGGATGTAATAAGCATGGATTTTGTGTTGGGATTGCCAAGAAAACAAAGAGGATTCGATTCCATATTTTTGGTGGTGGATAGATTTTCAAAGATGGCACATTTCATCCCATTCCAGAAGACCAATGACGCAACGCATGTTGCAAATCTATTTTTCAAAGAAGTTGTGAGACTTCACGGCCTACCCAGGAGAATTGTCTCAGACATAGACACAAAATTTGTTGGTCACTTTTGGAGGATGCTGTGGAAGAAGATGGGGACATATTTTTCCTTCATCTGAGCTTATCACCCTCAGACACATGGGTATACTGAGGTGGTAAATAGAAGTTTGGGGAACTTATTGAGAATCCTGGTTACTGAACACCATAACCAGTGGGATCAGATTCTGCCACAAGCAGTATTTGCATACAATGACTCACCAAACAGGAGCACAGGAAGGAGTCCATTTCAAATACTATATGGAATGCAACCCAAGGGAGTGTCTGAGTTAAGGGACTTGGAACAGGGAGATATCAGAAGCGCTAGAGTAGAGGATTTTGCTGCTGAGATGCAGAGACTCCATAGTCAGATCAAAGAGCAATTACAGAGTTCTAACCAGAAATACAAGCACAGAGTTGATCAACATCGCAGGGAACTTCAATTTGAAGTGGGATATCAGGTTCTAGCACATCTCAAGAAGGAAAGGTTCCCTAGGGGAACATATAACAAATTGAAGATGAAGAAGATAGGACCCTATAAGATCTTGAGGAAGTTTGATGCAAACGCCTATGAGATCGAGATGCCAGATGGTGTGGGCATTTCACCCATATTCAATGTCTCAGACCTGTACCCTTACAGGGAAGACGATGCAGAAGGGTCAGAAGATCAAGGAAAGATTCAGTGGGAGAAGTAGATGCCTATGGAAGAGAAGCTACAGATGGAGAAGATTCTAGATCAGAGGATTGGCAAGAAGACTAGGAGGAAGACTTATTTTGAGTATCTGGTCAAATGGAAGGGATGCCTAATAGAATATGCCAGTTGGGAAAATGAATTTTCTCTCTAGAAGCAAGGAAAGTAAGTAGAGGAGCTCATGGACAGGAGTCCATGAATTTTTGTGAAGGGGAGTATGATGTAGGAGCATCGTTGGCAAGCGCAAAGAGGCGGGACCACTCAACACATGAGAGTTCTCCTGGAACTTCAACATGGGTTTTCACAACTGATTTCTGGATCTGCCTCCACTCAGTGCCAAAATTCACCTTTGGAGGCACGCTTGAACCGGTGCCGAAAATTACCCTTTGAAGAAAGTTTTGAAATTGTAAACTAAGCAGGAGTTTCCACTTCGGATATGGAATGCGACCGAACTAAGATAGCGTAGGATGAATTTTAGAGTAGGCATGTAGCTAGGGGAAACCCTAGAAACATTTTGAGTTATGTAGAAGTTTGAACACTCAGTTAGGGGCACGACAATACAGAGAGAAAGTAGTTGTAAGAGAGAACTGCGAGTTAGCAGGAGATATCAATCTTTTGAGTGACTATAATTTTGAATGTATTATGTAGCCAGTGGGCACTCATGAATATAATAGAATGGAAAATTGACCCGAATGTGTGGTGTTTGGATTGTGTGCATTTTCCTGTTATTTTATGTTTTCATGAACAAGTGGATGGAACTGTGAATTTTCCCAGTTTCAATTGTTTCTCTTCATTGGAAGCTCTGCAAGGTGTGCATCGAGCCAGAGAGGAACACTGTGGATCTGAGTTATCAAAATCCCTTAGACGCAAGGACTGTGTGGGATATCGAAGTCTAAACCAGATAGAGATCAAGAGGAATAACACTTCGGAAGTGTTCTCGAGATCCAGGAACTCATTCCGTGGAAGAGGTGAAGATCGAGTCTTCGAAGACTTAGAAATTTTTCTAAGTCTGAAGCGATTAAAATATCAGGAGGAAGAACGCCATCAAGCGTTGGATCATGGTGGAAAATACCGCGGACCCTCCAATTTGAGGAAGGAGCATAGCCTTTAATGCTGCATAGATCTAGGAGGGGAGATCACGGAGACCTGGACGAATGGTGGAGAGTCCTCGAGGAAAAATGATGAAACCCCGCAGGCCATTGAATCAAGTGGAGCTGCAAGGAGGTTAGAGGCAAGGGCTTCTTGATGCCCAAATCACAGGAGGAGTAGTGACCATTGATCACAAGCATATCTAGACCATTGGTCGATTTCGGGATTTCGGGTACCGCGAGTTGGAAAGACAGAGACTCTTGTCTTTCAGAATCCTGAACCGCGAAATCGTGAAGTTGCGATTCGACCAAAACCACCGATCCTAGGGATCTTTGTGATCCGTTGATTGAATGCCAGGATGTTTTGGCATTTCGGCATTTCGGCAACCGGGGGCTCAAAGAGTGAAGGGATGGGATGCTTGACTTCTAAAGTCCCGGTCCCCGATATTTCGACATTTTGGGTTTCGGGAGTTGAAGAGTCAAGGAACTTGCATCAAGATCTGTGAAGTCATGAAATCCAAAATTCCTTTTCGGTAAAATTCCCGATCAGTCCTTTTGGCATTTCGACATTTCGGCCACCGGGGGTTCCAAGGGGTACAGATATCCCTTGTAACCGGATTTCCCAAAATCGTGAAACCCAAAGTCATGATTCACAAAAACCCGGAGGATAAGGTGCTGGGACATTTCGGCTTTTCGGCGACCGAAGACTCCAAGGAACAAGGATACTCCTTATGTCCTGATTTTTCGAAACGCAAAATCCCGAAGGAACAAGCATCGAGACATTTCGGCATTTCGGCTACTAGAGGCTCAGAGTACAAAGGAACATGATGCTTGACTCGTGAAGTCCTGGTCTCCGATAAGCACCCTTTTCGGTTTGGTACAAGGTCACGGTCCTTGGTCGTGTGCTGTGGGAGCTCACGCTTGGTGCTTGGAAAATCCAATTGATCATTGGTTAAGGGGCCTGTGTGTTCATTCGAAGGGTTCTAGTTTGGGACTAGAAGAGCCATTTTGGCTCCTGAACTAGAAGATCCTGACCGGGAGGTCGTGCAGCCCTCAGGAGGGATAGGGGGTCTGCACCACTATGATTTGGGAGATTGTTCCTCCCTAGTGATTGTAACTTACCTTTTATTGTGCTGGTTCTAGATGTTTCATCTGTTTGTTAAGGAAATGAATGCTCAACACTCTGATGGGATACAATGTTGAGCTGTCACAATCAATTTTTATGGCCATTCTAGGCCTCCTTTGCGGGTTCTTGTGTGTGTCCTTTGGTCCCCTATGTATCCACTAGTCCTCGATGATTTCCCTCATGTTCCTTCCAATCCACAATTATGATTTGGTTCTTTTCCTTTCCTTATGTGCATCTTCATGGATAGAGGTGGCTCCAGTCATAGGGATCGCAAGTGACATGGTTGCCTTTCTACCTCGCAGGTGCAACTAGGTGAAAAAAAGTTTGTAGAGTTATTTCATGCTAATAAACCATCGGAGGTTAAGGAAAATATTGATCTTGCAGAGGCTGAGCTTCACCTTCATCGACACTTTATCCAAAATGAATAAGTGGAAACTGCAATTTATCAATGGGTTCTAGACATGGATGGTTTCAAAACTAGCGAGATGAAATATTATAAGTATGTGGACCTTTACTAGTAGATGACATCAATGATGGGTAAGGTGTTGGTGGAGATAAACTAATCTTACAATGAGATCCTATCCTCTTTCGGCTGGATGACATTCAAGTGAAAATTAAAATGGTTGATTACANTCTTGCTGAATTTTGGGAAGACATTTCAGGTAAGGTGTGATGCAAGTGGAGTTGCAATAGGAGCAGTTCTATGTCAGGACAATCGACCTGTTGCCTATTTCAGCGAGAAGTTGAATGAGACTAAGAGGAAATAATCCACATATGACAAGGAGTTTTATTCCATAATTCAAGATTTGAAGAAATGGAGGCATTATCTTGTCCCACAAGAGTTTGTCTTGTACAACGATAACCAAGCTTTACAATTCATAACCTGACAAGAAAAACTAAACTAGAGGCATGAAAAATGGGTTGAATATATGCAAAATTTTACTTTTGTGATAAAACATATTCTTGGAAATGATAACAAAGTTGTTGATCCGTTAAGCAAGAGATGTTTAATTCTGTAGGAATTACAGGTGAAGACCTTGGGGTTTGAACACCTTAAGGATATGTATTGTGATGATACATATTTCAAGGAGGCCTACAAATCATGTACAAGCCATGTACTGAAAGATAGAAGTCATTGTATAGAGTATATGGTTCAAGAAGGATTGTTATTCAGAGGAAATCAATTGTGCATACCAAGATGCTCAATGAGGGACAATCTTCTGAAGGAGAAGAACAGTGGAGGATTGGATGGACATGTCGACCATGATAAAACATTTGCACAGTTGAGCAGTTCATACTATTGGCCAGCTATGAGAACAAAGGTGATAAATTTGTGAACAGATGTAGGATCTGCCAACATGCAAAGGGGAAAAGATAGAAGAATGGATTGTATCAACCATTGCCAATACCAGAGAGCCCTTGGGATGTAATAAGCATGGATTTTGTGTTGGGATTGCCAAGAAAACAAAGAGGATTCGATTCCATATTTTTGGTGGTGGATAGATTTTCAAAGATGGCACATTTCATCCCATTCCAGAAGACCAATGACGCAACGCATGTTGCAAATCTATTTTTCAAAGAAGTTGTGAGACTTCACGGCCTACCCAGGAGAATTGTCTCAGACATAGACACAAAATTTGTTGGTCACTTTTGGAGGATGCTGTGGAAGAAGATGGGGACATATTTTTCCTTCATCTGAGCTTATCACCCTCAGACACATGGGTATACTGAGGTGGTAAATAGAAGTTTGGGGAACTTATTGAGAATCCTGGTTACTGAACACCATAACCAGTGGGATCAGATTCTGCCACAAGCAGTATTTGCATACAATGACTCACCAAACAGGAGCACAGGAAGGAGTCCATTTCAAATACTATATGGAATGCAACCCAAGGGAGTGTCTGAGTTAAGGGACTTGGAACAGGGAGATATCAGAAGCGCTAGAGTAGAGGATTTTGCTGCTGAGATGCAGAGACTCCATAGTCAGATCAAAGAGCAATTACAGAGTTCTAACCAGAAATACAAGCACAGAGTTGATCAACATCGCAGGGAACTTCAATTTGAAGTGGGATATCAGGTTCTAGCACATCTCAAGAAGGAAAGGTTCCCTAGGGGAACATATAACAAATTGAAGATGAAGAAGATAGGACCCTATAAGATCTTGAGGAAGTTTGATGCAAACGCCTATGAGATCGAGATGCCAGATGGTGTGGGCATTTCACCCATATTCAATGTCTCAGACCTGTACCCTTACAGGGAAGACGATGCAGAAGGGTCAGAAGATCAAGGAAAGATTCAGTGGGAGAAGTAGATGCCTATGGAAGAGAAGCTACAGATGGAGAAGATTCTAGATCAGAGGATTGGCAAGAAGACTAGGAGGAAGACTTATTTTGAGTATCTGGTCAAATGGAAGGGATGCCTAATAGAATATGCCAGTTGGGAAAATGAATTTTCTCTCTAGAAGCAAGGAAAGTAAGTAGAGGAGCTCATGGACAGGAGTCCATGAATTTTTGTGAAGGGGAGTATGATGTAGGAGCATCGTTGGCAAGCGCAAAGAGGCGGGACCACTCAACACATGAGAGTTCTCCTGGAACTTCAACATGGGTTTTCACAACTGATTTCTGGATCTGCCTCCACTCAGTGCCAAAATTCACCTTTGGAGGCACGCTTGAACCGGTGCCGAAAATTACCCTTTGAAGAAAGTTTTGAAATTGTAAACTAAGCAGGAGTTTCCACTTCGGATATGGAATGCGACCGAACTAAGATAGCGTAGGATGAATTTTAGAGTAGGCATGTAGCTAGGGGAAACCCTAGAAACATTTTGAGTTATGTAGAAGTTTGAACACTCAGTTAGGGGCACGACAATACAGAGAGAAAGTAGTTGTAAGAGAGAACTGCGAGTTAGCAGGAGATATCAATCTTTTGAGTGACTATAATTTTGAATGTATTATGTAGCCAGTGGGCACTCATGAATATAATAGAATGGAAAATTGACCCGAATGTGTGGTGTTTGGATTGTGTGCATTTTCCTGTTATTTTATGTTTTCATGAACAAGTGGATGGAACTGTGAATTTTCCCAGTTTCAATTGTTTCTCTTCATTGGAAGCTCTGCAAGGTGTGCATCGAGCCAGAGAGGAACACCGTGGATCTGAGTTATTGAAATCCCTTAGATGCAAGGACTGTGTGGGATATTGAAGTCTAAACCAGATAGAGATCAAGAGGAATAACACTTTGGAAGTGTTCTCGAGATTCAGGAACTCATTCCATGGAAGAGGTGAAGATCGAGTCTTCGAAGACTTAGAATTTTTTCTAAGTCTGAAGCGATTAAAATATCAGGAGGAAGAACGCCATCAAGCGTTGGATCATGGTGGAAAATACCGTGGACCCTCCAATTTGAGGAAGGAGCATAGCCTTTAATGTTGCATAGATCTAGGAGGGGAGATCACGGAGACCTGGACGAACGGTGGAGAGTCCTCGAGGAGAAATGATGAAACCCCGCAGGCCATTGAATCAAGTGGAGCTGCAAGGAGGTTAGAGGCAAGGGCTTCTTAATGCCCAAATCTCAGGAGGAGTAGTGACCATTGATCACAAGCATATCTAGACCATTGGTCGATTTCGGGATTTCGGGTACCGCAAGTTGGAAAGACGGAGACTCTTGTCTTTCAGAATCCCGAACCGCGAAATCGTGAAGTTGCGATTCGACCAAAACCACCGATCCCAGGGATCTTTGTGATCCGTTGATTGAATGCCAGGATGTTTTGGCATTTCGGCATTTCCCCGGAGGGATGGGATGCTTGACTTCTAAAGTCCCGGTCCCCGATATTTCGACATTTTGGGTTTCGGGAGTTGAAGAGTCAAGGAACGTGCATCAAGATCTGTGAAGTCATGAAATCCAAAATTCCTTTTCGGTAAAATTCTCGATTAGTCCTTTTGGCATTTCAACATTTCGGCCACTTGGGGTTCCAAAGGGTACAAATATCCCTTGTAACCGGATTTCCCAAAATCGTGAAACCCGAAGTCATGATTCACAAAAACCCAGAGGATAAGGTGCTAGGACATTTCGGCTTTTCGGCGACCAAAGACTCCAAGGAACAAGGATACTCCTTATGTCCTGATTTCGCGAAACGCAAAATCCCGAAGGAACAAGCGCCGAGACATTTCGGCATTTCGGCTACTAGATGCTCAGAGTACAAAGGAACAGGATGCTTGACTCGTGAAGTCCTGGTACCCGATAAGCACCCTTTTCAGTTTGGTACAAGGTCACGGTCCTTGGTCGTGTGCTGTGGGAGCTCACGCTTGGTGCTTGGAAAAGCCAATTGATCATTGGTGAAGGGGCCTGTGTGTTCGTTCGAAGGGTTCTAGTTCAGGACTAGAAGATCCATTTTGGCTCCAGAACTAGAAGATCCTGACCGGGAGGTCATGCAACACTCAGGAGGGATAGGGGGTCTGCACCACTATGATTTGGGAGATTGTTCCTCCCTAGTGATTGTAACTTACCTTTTATTGTGCTGGTTCTAGATGTTTCATCTATCTGTTAAGGAAATGAATGCTCAACACTCTGATGGGATACAAAGTTGAGCTGTCACAATCAATTTTTATGGCCATTCTAGGCCTCCTTTGCGGGTTCTTGTGTGTGTACTTTGGTCCCCTATGTATCCACTAGTCCTCGATGATTTCCCTCATGTTCCTTCCAATCCACAATTATGATTTGGTTCTTTTCCTTTCCTTATGTGCATCTTCATGGATAGAGGTGGCTCCAGTCATAGGGATCGCAAGTGACATGGTTGCCTTTCTACCTCGCAGGTGCAACTAGGTGAAAAAAAGTTTGTAGAGTTATTTCATGCTAATAAACCATCGGAGGTTAAGGAAAATATTGATCTTGCAGAGGCTGAGCTTCACCTTCATCGACACTTTATCCAAAATGAATAAGTGGAAACTGCAATTTATCAATGGGTTCTAGACATGGATGGTTTCAAAACTAGCGAGATGAAATATTATAAGTATGTGGACCTTTACTAGTAGATGACATCAATGATGGGTAAGGTGTTGGTGGAGATAAACTAATCTTACAATGAGATCCTATCCTCTTTCGGCTGGATGACATTCAAGTGAAAATTAAAATGGTTGATTACAAAGTCCCTTTGTCAACTAAGAAAATTCCAGGATTAGACAGGTTCCTAAAGATGGTTTTAATAAAACTATTGTCTGATCTCCTTTATGTTATGTTTAATTGTTCTTTTATCGTTTTATTTTTTTTATAGATGTACCATGGCTCTACCCTCTCTTTAGGAGTAGAGGCTTTGGACATTGATATTTTATTTCTATATACTTTTGTTTATGTTATCGGTCTCTTTTTTCTTTGTTTATTTGAAATTCTCTATACATATATATATATATATATATATATATATATATATATATATATTCAAAATCATATTTAAACGAACTTTATAATAAATGAATTATAAACATCCAATTATTATATAATATTTTCAAATCTTATTTAACCATAAACAAAATCATATTGAAGAATGTGATTATTATGATCGAGAATGATATGTATATTCTTATATTATTAAGTGTTTATATATATATATATATATATAATTATAATTATAATTTAAAAAATATGATATTAAAATAGTATAGGTTGATTAAATATAATAATTAAAATTAATTTTAGATGAATATTATAAACATAATATGAATTGATGTGTTCTGGATAATTTGAAGTTTATTAAATGTTAATTTTAATACTAATCCTATATTGAGAGAAATAGTTGTATGGGTTTGTTCAATCTATTTGAACTAATCAATCAAGGTCATTCATGGAGGTTTTGGTCATTCAAATGCATGTAGAGTTTCTCTAAGGACATTTTCCATGAAATATCTAAATGATAATGGGGTCAACCACCAATAATAAGAGTTGATATTAATTCTATGGGACTCAAATATATTGGAACATGTGACCTCCCATTAAGAATATGAATTTCATGGATTTTCTAACCAATTGAATTTGATGAAAGAATCTAGACTTGGGTTATTGTAGTCAATAAAATGTAAATCTTAACTAGAATTAATATAATGTTATATAAARAATGGGTGGTAKGTGTGCAAWGTTTCTTTACAATCCCGTAGGAAAAAAATTAACATATTATGCATGGGGTCTTGGGAAATATTTAAATAACCTGGTAGAAGCCTATGCTTTCCTGAGAGGTCTCCTTCTGGCTAAGGATGCCAATTCCACAACACTAATTGTGATACATGATCCCTTGGTAATGATTAAAGATATATATGCTTTGTAAATCATCTCCATTGGATAAAAACATCGTTGTAGTCATTGATCGAACTAAAAAGGAGGCCAAAATATTTAGAAAAATGTATTACTATCACATCAAGCAAAAATTCAACTTAGCAGATGAATTATGGGACAAAAATACATCTGAATTAAACATAGGACCTTATCTAAAAAATGGGGTGCAATCTCTTTGTGACACCCCCTAAGGTTTTGGATGAATATTGCACCCCAATCATCCTTAACAGACTACATGATTCAACATCAAATATATCAAATGCATTGTATTGGTATGACAGTATCAAAGACAACACTCATCATCTCTCACATGAAATACTTAGCCACAACTTTGATTATTAAATGCATTAGTATGAACTTTTAGTAACTATGGGATAATGGAACTTGGGAGGAAGGGAATTGGATCCATTTATAGTTTTGACCATCAAGTTTCAATCCTACTAATAAGTACATTTTATACATTAGGGTGGATTCTCTAGTATCCTAGTTGTCATATTTCAAATTCCAGACATTCTCAATGGATTTTTGTAATAGTAGTTCATTTGTCTTCTATATGATGATTCTAGTACTCATGTTTTAATGTTGGCAAATTGAAACTATATATGTCAAAGGTGATTTGGGATCTAGACCATTTCTCTCAAATATCTTACTCATTGGTCTTCTATCCCTATCTTCTTTTTTGATGGGAATTCCATGGGTAATTTGGTTTAAGGGTTTTAGTACATATTTCATCCCACGAAGATCATACAACGTGACTATATATTCCTCTAAAGTTCTATTGGATTGAGGATTTTGTTTTGGTCTCGCCAATCTATCCTAGTTTGGATTGTCATATTCTATGTTCTCAATGTAGTTATATAGAATAAAGATGTTATCAAATTCAATATAACCCTAAGGAGACATGAGGAGCATGTATTATAACATGAGCTCTATGTTCTTAGTTATAACCAAAGTACATAAGAATAAAAACCACTATGTCTCTGAGAATGAATCCATCATGAATAATTGGTTCAACAAAAATACAGGCCTCACATTTTAGAGGATGAAATATAGTATTTTGCAAAACTTTGCACTAAATATATACAAGGACTCTCTCTCCTTAATCTTAAACAATAAGACATTGGTCAACTTTTCTCAAGCTAAATTCACGCAAGAAGAGATGGTCCACCATCTAAAAGAATTGATGGATATCAAGAAGAAACAATCTCCCCTCTTAGATGTTGGTCATGAGAAAGTGAATAACCTCCATGTATTCTATTAGTTTTTATTTTTTTTAAATTTATTTCGACCTTGGGTGCTTTTGTTAAAAAATCTACTTGCAAGAAAACATGGAATGTTTATTTTATAGTCAATTGTAAACTTCACTACGGAGCATTAGATAGATGTTTAGTATTGGTTGTTGAAACTATACAACACTTTTTTTTTATATAAAGTTGTTATCTTGGTTACAAACTTTTAGTATAATATAATATTTTCCTATTTTGGTTTATTTTTAAAAAANAAAATTCAACTTAGCAGATGAATTATGGGACAAAAATACATCTGAATTAAACATAGGACCTTATCTAAAAAATGGGGTGCAATCTCTTTGTGACACCCCCTAAGGTTTTGGATGAATATTGCACCCCAATCATCCTTAACAGACTACATGATTCAACATCAAATATATCAAATGCATTGTATTGGTATGACAGTATCAAAGACAACACTCATCATCTCTCACATGAAATGCTTAGCCACAACTTTGATTATTAAATGCATTAGTATAAACTTTTAGTAACTATGGGATAATGGAACTTGGGAGGAAGGGAATTGGATCCATTTACAGTTTTGACCATCAAGTTTCAATCCTACTAATAAGTACATTTTATACATTAGGGTGGATTCTATGGTATCCTAGTTGTCATATTTCAAATTCCAGACATTCTCAACGGATTTTTGTAACAGTAGTTCATTTGTCTTCTATATGATGAGTCTAGTACTCATGTTTTAATGTTGGAAAATTGAAACTATATATGTCAAAGGTGATTTGGGATCTAGACCATTTCTCTCAAATCTCTTACTCATTGGTCTTCTATCCCTATCTTCTTTTTTGATGGGAATTCCATGGGTAATTTGTTTTAAGGGTTTTAGTACATATTTTATCCCATAAATATCATACAACGTGACTATATATTCCTCTAAAGTTCTATTGGATTGAGGCTTTTATTTTGGTCTCTCCAATCTATCCTAGTTTGGATTGTCATATTCTATGTTCTCAATGTAGTTATATAGAATAAAGATGTTATCAAATTCAAGATAACCCTAAGGAGACATGAGGAGCATATATTCTAACATGAGCTCTATGTTCTTAGTTATAACCAAAGTACATAAGAATAAAAACCACTATGTCTTTGAGAATGAATCCATCATGAATAATTGGTTCAACAAAAATACAGGCCTCACATTTTAGAGGATGAAATATAGTATTTTGCAAAACTTTGCACTAAATATATACAAGGACTCTCTCTCCTTAATCTTAAACAAGAAGACATTGGTCAACTTTTCTCAAGCTAAATTCACACAAGAAGAGATGGTCCACCAGCTAAAAGAATGGATGGATATCAAGAAGAAACAATCTCCCCTCTTAGATGTTGGTCATGAGGAAGTGAATAACCTCCATGTATTCTATTAGTTTTTATTTTTTTTAAATTTATTTCGACCTTGGGTGCTTTTGTTAAAAAATCTACTTGCAAGAAAACATGGAATGTTTATTTTATANAATATTGCACCCCAATCATCCTTAACAGACTACATGATTCAACATCAAATATATCAAATGCATTGTATTGGTATGACAGTATCAAAGACAACACTCATCATCTCTCACATGAAATGCTTAGCCACAACTTTGATTATTAAATGCATTAGTATAAACTTTTAGTAACTATGGGATAATGGAACTTGGGAGGAAGGGAATTGGATCCATTTACAGTTTTGACCATCAAGTTTCAATCCTACTAATAAGTACATTTTATACATTAGGGTGGATTCTATGGTATCCTAGTTGTCATATTTCAAATTCCAGACATTCTCAACGGATTTTTGTAACAGTAGTTCATTTGTCTTCTATTTGATGAGTCTAGTACTCATGTTTTAATGTTGGCAAATTGAAACTATATATGTCAAAGGTGATTTGGGATCTAGACCATTTCTCTCAAATCTCTTACTCATTGGTCTTCTATCCCTATCTTCTTTTTTGATGGGAATTCCATGGGCAATTTGTTTTAAGGGTTTTAGTACATATTTTATCCCACAAAGATCATACAACGTGACTATATATTCCTCTAAAGTTCTATTGGATTGAGGCTTTTATTTTTGTCTCTCCAATCTATCCTAGTTTGGATTGTCATATTCTATGTTCTCAATGTAGTTATATAGAATAAAGATGTTATCAAATTCAAGATAACCGTAAGGAGACATGAGGAGCATATATTCTAACATGAGCTCTATGTTCTTAGTTATAACCAAAGTACATAAGAATAAAAACCACTATGTCTTTGAGAATGAATCCATCATGAATAATTGGTTCAACAAAAATACAGGCCTCACATTTTAGAGATAGTATTTTGCAAAACTTTGCACTAAATATATACAAGGACTCTCTCTCCTTAGTCTTAAACAAGAAGACATTGGTCAACTTTTCTCAAGCTAAATTCACACAAGAAGAGATGGTCCACCAGCTAAAAGAATTGTTGGATATCAAGAAGAAACAATCTCCCCTCGTAGATGTTGGTCATGAGGAAGTGAATAACCTCCATGTATTCTATTAGTTTTTATTTTTTTTAAATTTATTTCAACCTTGGGTGCTTTTGTTAAAAAATCTACTTGCAAGAAAACATGGAATGTTTATTTTATAGTCAATTGTAAACTTCACTACGGAGCATTAGATAGATTTTTAGTATTGGTTGTTGAAACTATACAACACTTTTTTTTTATATAAAGTTGTTATCTTGGTTACAAACTTTTAGTATAATATAATATTTTCCTATTTTGGTTTATTTTTAAAAAAATGTGTCGTGTTCAATGCATCACCAACCAATTCATCGATGCTTGAATTAGAAATAATCTTGGTTGGGTAAAATTATAAATGAGGGTATACTTGGGATATGGATTTCGAGCCAATAGAATTCTTGACCAACAAAAATAAAAATAATTCCTTCATGGGCCTTTAAGAAACAGGAACAACTATGAATTTTATGACCATAATATGCAATGGAGACTTCCAAAATAAAATGAAAATAATGGTTTCATCAACACATATTCATTAATATATCATAGATTTTAATACAACCTAAGAATCTCTATTCAAACCAATATATGGATCTACAAATAAACAGTCAACCATCAGTTTTTCAACCTAATCTTATTCAATGCATGGCCAACAAGATTATCATCCATGATTGAATTAGAAACAAGATTTTTTGGGTGAAAAATTGAAGGAGGGTATACTTA
>JZKD02S1770173.1:96449-107615 GCA_000966675.3 Picea glauca
CCAAATGCAACATTTCCACCCTTTCTCTTCAAGCTGATGAATTTGTCTTGATCCCCGGTCATGTCTGAAGAACATCCACTGTCTATGTACCATTCATCTTCTTCTTTACATTCTTTAGTGGTCAATGCTATTCGAAAATATTCATTGTTTGGAATCTCTTTCCTTCTCCATACTATGGTTGGCATAGGGACATCTTCACACATATATCTACAATCAAGTGTTTTGTGACCAAGATAATTACATTTGTAGCATGTAATATTTTTGTCCATCAATGGGGAAAATGAATTATAACTTCCGTTGACAAATCCATGATTATTTCCATATCTTCTATTTACACCATTCATGTTTCTTGCATATTTGCTCCTTTCATTGATTCTGCAATTAATTGCCTTATGTCCAAAAATTTTGCAAGTATAACAATGACCAAAAAAGAAATTTTGATACCTTGGAGTAAGTGGGCTTCTTTGTGATGTAGTCCATCTGGGTTCATGATCTATTCTTCTGTAGTTTCCTTCATACTAATTGAATCTTCTTCGATTCCTGAAGGTAGGAGGTCTTCTTGGATATTCATCTCTTTTGTAATCGTTCCTTCTTTATGGTATCCTGGGCCACTTCTCATCAACTGTCTGTGTAGCTATTTCTTCAACCTTCTTGTTGGTATTTGCATCTTATTTGTATGAAGTTTCACCCATTCATCCAATATGTGTTAAGTATTTTGGCACTTGAGATTTTCTTAAGCTCTTCCTCAATGAGACAACTTCCTATTCAAGTTTCTCACAATCTTCTTCTTTGTTTATCATTTGGACATTTGTTACTTCTCCTATTCTCCTTTCTTCTTCGAGTAGAGTTTTCAAGGAAATGGTTTCTTCTCTTAGTTTCTCAAAGTATTCTAATTGTTTCTTCAATATTACAACTATCTTTTCACAACTACCCAATTCACTTCTTAGTTTTCTTTGCGTGTCTTTGAGCTTGCTATTTTCAATCTCAACATGGTTCAATTTTTTAAGATTCTCATCTTCTTGTTGAATAATTTTTTCTTCATGATTTTCTTCATCTTTATTGGAATTTTCTTCTTCAGTGTCATTTCTTTCAATCCCTAGATGAGGACATTCAAATTCAACATTACCTACTCCTTCACAATTAAAGTAAAAGAACCGACCTCTATTTTCTTCTTTGAAATCTGAGATGTTGTAATTTTCTTCAACTTCTTCTTCTGCGTCTTCCCTTACGTAAAGGTCTTGTAGCTTGTCCCAAAGATCTTTTGATGATGCACATGATCCCACCTTGGATTTCATTGAATTTGTCAATCCATCCAGGATGGTATCTATTGCCAATTTGTTGTTCCTTTTTGCTTCCTTCTATTATCGGACTAATCGGTAGGTGCAAGCACTAAAAGATCTCCCTAGATCCACCTGGATCTAGAAAAACACAATACATGACATGACTCTTTCCCTAAGTTTTGACCATTGAATTAGCTAGTAGGAAGGAACAAGTAACATACCTTTGTATCGCTTCCTAGGGTCTCTGTTGCTCCCGCTTCGCTCCGGTGCTCTCGTGAGGTCAAGACCAAGACAACACAAACCAACCAAAGTAAAGATAGAAAAATATATCCAACTGTCAACCTATGTGTATGATCAAGGAATTACACAATAAAGTGAGAATAACTTTATGGGAAAGGGACATGCCACTGTATCATATTAATCGAAAGTAAAGATTACAACCTGATAGCCTTGATGTCAAAATCTTCCTTTCGATGGCTCTTGGATCCAACACACACACTTTCTCAATCCTTGCATGAAGAATATCAAATCCTCTTGATAGACTTGCTAGAGTCTCCAAGCTATTGTTCAAGCTAAGTCCTTCACACAATTCTTTCACCAATTCTCTAATGAATCTTTATTAACCTTTTCCATGAGAATTCCCTCAATATATAAGAGGGAATGAGATAGTTACTTGGATAAGAATGATCCCACAATATCAGGGAATCCAGTACAAGGATAACCATTCGGATGCCAACCCATTATTCTAGAAGATTCCCTTCTAGAAACATCGAGAATTCACCTTTTTCCATGCTTTAGGAAGAGTTCACACGCTGGCTATTCAACACAGTGCGAGAAGTTCGCACCCTGGCTTAAGGAAGCCTACGAGAATGGGTCATTCTCGCACCCAAATATATTAGCAGCCTGCGAAACTTCTTCAAAAATGAGTTTTCTGGGAAGAGATGAAAGTAACTTTTCTCAGGAGAAAGTTCTTATGAAGAGCCTGAGTACACCATCATTAATACACCATCATGACGACCAAAATCATGGGTAACACCTTCTGAGCTGCAATCTTTGGTTTCTTTAAATCATTGTATCCTGAAGCAACTGAGAACCAAACATTTACCCCAAGATATTTCAAGTAAGTTTCCATTCTATTACTCAAGTATTCAAAATTGCTTCCATCAAATGGTGGAATCCCATTTGAAAATTTGTCTTCCATTTCTTCTTAGGATCTTCCTTCCAGTGGTTAAACTGTACTGAAGGTAACCCTCTCTAATACCAATTGTTGATACTGAGAGGGGGGTGAATCAGTATCAAATACAATTTAAAACATTTTACAACTTATACTTAAACCATTCAACTATATCCAATGAGAAATGAACAATATTATAAGAATTGCACCAATACACCATAATACACCATGCACAATATATGATAAAAAATCAATAGTTATTGTTCAAGGGAAGTAATGACTTCCAAAGGTACCTATAGCTTCCAAATGTAAAGGGAGGGATAAACCTCCAAGAGGAAAATACAATCCTCCAATATCAAGAGAGAGTTGAAATCTCCATCCTTGCCCCTTCCTTCCACCCAAGAATATATGAAAGATAATAAAACTTTACATTAAATCATCACCATCAACCAATCATTACATAGAACCTGATAATGCTTCCTGAGACTTCTTCAATTTATGAAATTCTTCAATTCTTGGAGTACTATGATCCTGTAGATAATATTAATCAATGTATTCTCTGAAACCCCTCCAATTTTCACTCCTTGAATCCTCCCCAACAAAGAGGTTATAGAAAGAATGGTAGACTTTATTCAATTGTGGTCTATTCAGGAGAGTGAACTTGCACAGAATGCACCGCACTCAATAATTAACATCCGATTTTGAAACTCTCACACAAGAAACTAAAGTCCGTACTCTTTCCAATGAAATTTTTCCCACTTCATTTGGATTCTCGATAAATAAGTTATGACTATTTTACCCGGAACACCTGTTTATTGACTAGCTTCAGGACTGGTCACAAACCCTGTCTTCCACAGAGTGTATCTCCATAATTACGGCGAATCAAGAGCTAAAATTTTTACCAGAGGTACCTTGATATGTCTTGTCAATACCATATATCTTTCACCATCTGAATTGTTCTAGAAAAAATGTTATAGAAAAAATGGTCAGATGACCTGAAAATAACATACCTTAGAACACATCACCAAAAGACTTCATCCTCCCTTGAAATCTGGCCTTCTTTTATTCTTATTTCCTCTGAAATTAAACTTGTATCGAAATGAATGTCTAATGATGTTTATTTATACCATTTATGTCACTTCATTTAACATTAGGGCCGACCTGACACTTTCTTATTTTGTAATTCTTTTCTTTAATTATCTTCAGGGCCTACATGTACTTCCTTCTTCAATTCACTTTGTCATCTTCAAAAATTCATTTCTCCTCAACTGTGAGGATCCACGTGATGTGCCACATACCACCAGAAACAACATGATGTATTCTATCCACTAATGGGTGTTGTATATGCATGTGCATTTTCCTTCATGTCCAAATACCTTTATCAATATTGTGGTCCAAAACCCATGACTCGGGTTGACATCAATGACAACAACCAATATTCCAACACAAACCCTATATTTGCGATGAGTGTTTCTTTACTGTTGTATACGATTATGTTTTAATCAAGGATTGCTCCATTTACCCTAGTCATTCCTGTACATGCATAGACACAAGGTTGAGATTCCCACTGTGTGGTATTATTCTAGAACTTAAGAATTCTTAAAAGATGTAACCTTACTCTCCATTCAAAAATATGGTAGTTCATCCTTCTAATTTCACCTCGTTCGGATGAAAGAAGGGATAGAGATTTAGATAACCAAAACTCTGTTATGATCTTGTAATTATTTGTAGTTTTTATTTTCTGGCAGTTATGATGGAAAAAATCTCGTAGCATTATCTATGATCCAAATTTATGTAATTTTTGTGGGGCACATTTTATTCTGTTCGTTCTTGATAATTCTGGTTTAAGAATGCTTCTTGTTTATTTCCTTCTAACATATATGGTCAAGGATTTGACTATTGTAATATAATGATGGGACCCCTGTCTGTTGTGAGAATACCCAACAGGTAAACCTTGGTCCACTCCTCCTCTTCGGTCTATGAATGATTTCCTCGACAACGCAGATGGAAGAACATGCATCTGTTCCCCAAATTGCAAGTTAAGTGAAGTCCATCTATTACATCTGTGATATTTCTTTTTCATAGAATTTATCCTGGTAATTATTCTATATTCAGAATTTGAATTTTGTTTACCTCTAACTTAATACTAATTATAAATGATTGGTTTCCTTGCAGGCTTTAAACTTTCGTAGTCCGTGGGTCCAGATAGCATCCTGCGCAAAAACGGTATTCGGGTTCCGAAATTTAGTGTTAATTTAGTCATGGGTTTCAAATGGTACTGTATCCTTTTCCACGGTGTTATGTTTGTAAGGATTTGGATCCCATGCTCCCGAATATACATAACATTTATTTTCTTATTGTAATAAAACACACACATATTCTCTAATTTATTAATAAATGAGATTACTTCTATACACATTGTAGCTTCTGCAATGAATATTGTATAATACTTGAAACTTAATTTAGTTTTATTGTGGTAAGGACAAACTAAAAGGTTCTTTAGGATTTTTGAGAACAGTCATAACACAGGACAATTCACTTGGAAAAACCATGAGGCCCAAATGTCCAAACCCTTCTTGTGTATGGGCGTTCAGTTGTTGATTGAGAGTAAAATTTTGTATGAGAAGCAACACACACACACACACACACACATATATATATATATATATATATATATATATATATATGAAATTCTATTTCTTATTCCTTCTGTATCTACTTTGGTATTTGTAAAAATCGAACATCCCTTAGTTATTTATATAGTTGTGCATATTCCAATCCATAGAAATATATATACACATATATGTTTATATGTTTCTAGAATTATATCTAGCATTTTCACAGTCTAATGTTACTTGAATCTGAACATTTATATGTATATGATCACATGTCTAGTAGAGGTTAAAATAACCCAGAAATTATTCTATTATATTTAATTTACAGGTATATCCTATGTACCTACCATAACTAACACAACGTAGTTTTCATCGCGTTATTCATTAACTAAAAATAATTTGCATCTACAGTATCTAACACACAGTAGCTTTATTACTTTATGAATTAACAAAATCAAACTATATCTACAAAAACTATCATACACAGTGGCTCTCAAAATCTATCAGTGAAAAAACACTAGGACATCCATCCAGGAATAAGTAAAATGTATACTCCCAAATATTTAATCAACCAAAATTCAATCAGGGAAGAGTACATGGACATATCTGAGTAAAGCATTGAAACAACAAACAAAACAACTAAGTTCCACCCAACCATAGAACAAAACAATCAATCTACTTGCTTTGTTCACCCCTTATCCTGACCATGAATCCATCAGGGAGAACTCCAGATATCCTCCTTAACTATAGTCCTTCTTCAGTTTTAGAAAAGCTTGTCCATGCCTCACACCTAGAAAGAAGTGTTCATAACAACAAGTGATATTATTTTCCCCACCATACTAGGCTGTGTCCTACCTCCTCCCATATACTATATATGCCAAAAACAACTTTTCCTAGGTCTTTTCCCCTTGGAAATTTTCGCATCTTTACAAATCCCTGATTTTCAGGGGCTTCCCATGGCCAAATTCCTGATTTTCCACTTGTATAATTCATACCTGAGGTAGTTCAAACATGTTCCCCACCCATTGAGTCATGCTCAGCTAATTTCAACCTAGCTGTTTTATTTGTCTTTCAGCAGTAAATATAAAAAATATTTGTTTCTTACAAGTTTCATAGTCAAAGAGTTGGTTGGGAAAATCAAATCTTTTCCAAACAACCATAACAATAAATTAGAATTTAACTAAATTCCAAATTTATAATTGCCATAAATGGCAATAATTTCCAATTTTGACTTTACCAAAAATGGAAATAAATTCCTAAGTGTTTTTAGATTTCTATAATAATTTATTTTTGGGGGATATTACATCCTTTCCCCCTTCAGTACAACACTGTCCTCAATGCTCATTCCTTTCTTGGAACAGGGTTGGATAAGATTTATTCAAATCTTTTTCCAATTCCCAAGTGGTCTCCTGAGGACTAAAGTGCTTCCATTGCACCTTTACCTGGGTGGCGACTCTGTTCCATAGTTATATTTCTCTCATGTCTATAATGCACAGGGGTTCTGCCTGGAACTCACCTTCTGGTTCCACTTGCACCATTTTCCAATCCATCATGTGAGTAGGATCATGAACATAATTTTTTAACAAAGAAACATGAAATACATTATGAATTTTTAGATTTGCAAGAAGTGCAAGTTGGTCTGCCACTGGTCCCATTCGAGCTAAGATCTCAAAAGGGCCACAAAACCTGGGTGCCAACTTAGAATAGTTTCCTAGCTTTAAGGAAATTCTTCTTTCTTTGACTTTTAAATACACACGGTCTCCAACTTGAAATTCTTAGTGTCTTCTTTTTAGGTCTGTGTAACTTTTTTGTCTGTCTTGTGACTCATTTAAATTATGTTGTACTTTTCTTACCGTATTCTCCATTTCTTGGAGCATTTTGGTTCGACCATGATTCTGTTAACTGGGTTGTCCCATCTAATAAGAGTTGTACACTTTCTATCATACAGTACTTAGAAGGGGCTCATCTTAGTCGATGTCTGGTAACCATTATTGTATGAAAATTCTATCAAGTGCAGGGAGTCTTCCCACTTACTTGGTTTCATCCTTACGTACATTCGTAGAATATATTCCACGATTTGGTTTGTTCGTTCAGTCTACCCATCCGTTTGTGGATGCTAGCTCATGCTAAAATTCAAGCTAATATTTAACCCTACAAACAATTCTTTCCAAAATGTAGATGTGAATTTTACATCTCTATCCGAAATCACCATTTTAGGAATACCATGCAGTCTAAAAATTTATTTCATGAATATTTCTACGATGTTAATAGTTTTATAAGTAGACTTTGCATGAATAAAATGCGCATACTTTCTAAGCTTATCAATTACTACCATAATTGAATCATTATGTTTTTGAGTTCTAGGAAAACCTGTGATAAAATCCAATGATATAGTCTCCCATTTCCATTCTGGTACAGGTAGAGGCTGATATAGACTAGCTGGGTGATGTTGTTCGTCCTTCACCTGTTGACAATATTGGCACTTAGACAAGTATTATGTTGTCTCACCTTCAATATTAGGCCAATAAAATAACTTCCTTAGTGTTGTTACCATTTTCTTGTATCCCGGATGACTAGAATATGGTTTCTTGTGTACTTCGTCCAAAATTGTTAACTTTAATTCAACATAATCTAGTATATATAATCTGTTTTTGAATCTTAGTAGTCAATTTCTACCCAAACTCAAATCTGTCTTGTCTAAATTTTCTGCGTTATTTTGTAAATCTGCCATTGTTTTAATGTATTTTCATCATTATTACTTGCAACCTTTATCCTTTGATCAATGTCACTTTCTGCCCTGCTAATGTTTATCTCAAACAAACCATGAATTATTCTACTTAAGGCATCTTCCACCTTTTTTTCCTTTCCCTTGATGTGTCTAACCTTGAAATCAAATTTTCTCAAGAAGGCCAACCATCTTGCTTGATTTGCATTAAGGTTTGGTTGACTAAACAAAAATTTCACGCCACTGTTATCAGTCAACCAAAAAATATTTATGCCTATTATATAGTTTCACCACATATTTAATGCATGAATGACAGTTGTTAACTCCAAGTCTTGAGTGGCGTAGTTTCATTCATGCTCTTTTAGTTTTCAGGACTCGTAACAAATAACGTGCCCTTCCTGAGTTAGGACACCTCCCAAACCTTCTTTGCTTGCATCCACGCAAAATGTGAAGTCTTTATCCGTGTCTGCTACCCTTAGAATTGGTTTGGTTGTTAACAATTCCTTTAACTTATTAAAAATGTCCTGACACTTATGTGACCAATTGAACTTGGTACCCTTCTTTTGTAGTGATGTGATAGGGTATGCAATCTTGGAGAATCCCTCTATAAATCTGCGGTAGTACCCGGTGATTCCCATGAATGACCAGATGTCTGCTATGTCCTTAGGGATAGGCCATTCCATGATGGCTCTTATTTTCTCTAGATTGACTGCAATACCTTCTTCAGATATTACATGTCATAGGTATTGTTTTTTCTTTTGATAAAAGTCACATTTGTCGAATTTAGCATACAATTTATGTTTTCTTATAGTTTGCAAAACTATCCTCAGATGTTCTTTGTTTTCTTCTTTTGTTTTAGAATACACTAGGATATCATCAATAAATACCAAAACAAACTTATCCAAGTACTAATTGAAAATGTTTTTCATTAAACACATAAATGTTGTTGGTGCGTTAGTGAGACCAAACGGTATAACAACAAATTCATAATTTCCATATCACATTCTGAACGTTATTTTACTTATGTCTTCATCTTTTATTCTAACCTGGTGATAACCAAATCTTAAATCCAATTTAGAAAATATCCTTGCCCCACCTACTTGATCAAACAAATCATTGATTCTAGGTAGGGGGTATTTGTTCTTAACAATCATTTTGTTTAACTGCGTGTAATCAATGCATGATATTAGAGTTTCGTCTTTCTTTTTAATAAAAAGGACTGGTGATCCCCATGGAGAGACACTCAGACTAATATATTCCTTGTTCAAAAATTCTTGTAGTTGAATTTTTAATTTTGTTAATTCAGGTAAACTCATCCTGTAGGGTGCCTTAGATATAGGGGTTGAACTAGGCAGCAGGTCGATAGAGAAGTCTATCTTTCTTCTAGGGGGAGTTCGGGTATTTCGTCAACAAACACATCTCTAAAATCATGTAAGATGAAAAAATCTTCTAGGGAAGGTTTACTTTCTTCTTCCAACATATTTTTCACTTGGATAGCATAAATCTGACAACCTTTTCTCATGCACTTCTTAAATTGCATTGTTGAAATATGCCTAACTGAGACTAGTTTTTGTATGCTTTGTATTGTCCTAACAGTGTCATTTTTTTCGTTGTAAGTGAGTTTATTTTCATAACAACCCAATATTTCTTTATGAATCTCTAACCAAACCATTCCGATAATTATATCATAAGACCCTAGTGGTATAATATTGAGATTTATCTTTGTGTTTTGACCACTTAAACTGAACTCGTAGTTAGAAATGAAATTGGTTACTTTTCTTTGTGTTCCTGTAGCTATTTGTATTAGCCAAGATTTTACATGTATTATTCTCTTAAGATTATTTGAATCCACTACACAAGGAGCGACATAAATCAAGTTAGCCCCTGGATCAATTAAAAAAAAAACATGATTATTGTTCACTTTACCTTCAACTTCCACTACAGTGGACTTGTGATCAACTTGTCCGTCATCCACATATGCATTAATCTTATGTAAGATTTTTCTCATATCTCCCATCGTAGAGGCTTCTTGAAGGTTGTGAATCATAGTTCTTGCTGCAGAAGTTAAATATGGGCAGTTCCTCCTTAAGCGAGTTTCTCCACATTCCCAGCATTTTAACGATTCGTTGGGGCTGTCCGCAAACTTCTTGGTTCCCAGATTAACTGGTTTACCTCCTCCTTGGGTGTTCTGGTTATTGGAGTGAAAATATTTCTTTGGAAATCCCTTTGTTGCATTCTGGAAAGGGGTTGGTTGATATCCCTTCTTTCACTGGTTCATTATGTCTTGTTTCTTGTCTTTCCAAGACTTGGGAAGCTGAGATCGTTGTTTATACTGGTTGTAACACATTTGGGCCTTTATGAAAAAATTGCTTAAGGTTTTGGGGTTGTCGAACTCGATTCTGTCCTTATAGGACCGTGGTAAACAACTTAGGAACCACTAGATTTTTACTTTTTCCTCTCGGATATAAGGCATGAACCTTAGTAATTCCAAGAATTTGTTTATCAGGTCATTCATAGTCATTTTACTGAGTCGTAGCTCATAAAAATCTTCAGTTTTTATTTCATAGTAACTCTCAGATAAATACTATTTCTTAAAGTACTTCTTGAAATATGACCACTCCATCTGTTTTTCATTGAGGCCCCTGGACAACTTCGGGTCTTGCCACCATATACTTGATTTTCCTTTTAGGTTATAGATGTCCATTCTGACCTTCATGTTGTTGGAATAGTTGTATATCTGGATATACTTTTTAATGTCTAATAACCATGATTCAACCTCCTCCCCTGTTCTATATTCCCCTTCAAAGGTGGACGGTTTGATTTTCTTAAACTCTCCCTCCAGGTGGTCCACATATTTCCTCTTTCGTCCTGTGGTTGTTTTATCTTCTGTTGATGGCGTGCCTTCGTAAGAGCTATGCCCTTTTTCTGCTTCAGGGCCAGAATTTTTGGAGGCTCTCTCGCTGACCTCATCTTCTTCGTTGTTATATTTTGGGCTCTTCTTTGTTACTATGATACGCAATAGTACTTCATTTATTTCCTATTGTTCTTGTTGTTCTTTTTTCATTTTTTCATTGTCTTCTTTGAAAATCCGCAGTTCCACAATAAGGTTTCTCATAGTTTCCAGAACCTAGGTGGCGAAACTTCCTTCACTCTTCTATCCAAGTTCTCTAGTAGGTCCCTGTTCGGGATTCTCCTAAAGTTTGATCTATTCTTCATTATGTGCTGCCATGATAACAACATAAATAAAGTTTTTATGTTTGTAACAGTAAATATTTTTGTCAGTTTTCATTAAACACAAATTCATGTGTTGAGAAAACATTTTTGGCCCTATTTAAGGCCCAAGTGATGCAACCTTTTCTCTGATACCATATG
>JZKD02S1770173.1:118674-162468 GCA_000966675.3 Picea glauca
TAAAACACAGCGCACAAGTTAGCAGAGACCGAGGGCCTAAGCGTCGAGCACTAAATCACATGGAACAGGAACCAGGAGCGAGCTCATGCACTACGCATATAGGGCTCGGAGTTCCACCACACAAAGCCAACTACAAAGCCAACACCTTGAAGAATGGTCCAACACCGACGCGCCCATCGTGTGAATTCACAAACCCTATGTGTAGGAGAAAATCCATAGTCCAATACACATACGTAGCCCAATGCTAAGCACCAAGCCTACAATGCATTCAATACATCTCATCGCTATCCTCACCTATAGTCACCGCTATCCTCACCACCCACGGTCAACACCTATAAAATAACACGGTTTACTAAATGAAAACCTGCAAATAGCACAGGTTATCATAATAAACCACACAAGGCCAACACCAAGAGCCGAACCTTTCCATTCCTCGCAACACCATACAACACACAAGATAAATGCACCAGGCGCCCAATGTGTTACTTTGCCAAGCCCCAATGCTTTGGGAAACAACCAAATTCCAACGCTATTTCCCATAAGCAATTGAATATTATACACTTTCAAACTGCAATACTTTCACTGACGAGTCCATAACAAATGGAAACATGTGACTAGAAAAAGATATTCGAGGAGGAACCAATGAGCCAATGCAACCATGCCCCAATCCAAGTCGAGGAAAGATCCCTCGGGTCACACATAGCCCAATGAAAATCCCACAGCCATGAAGGAGGATCCCATGAAGGGGCGTTACAGTCACAAGAAGGTAAAAAGAAAAAAAAGGAAAAAACAAACTGAAACAAAACACGACAGCCAAGACCACACGCCAAGCCATGGAGGAGAAGCCCACAAAGGAGCAAAGGGAACACGCCATTGTACACGACACTCCCTCCAGTCCTTGAAATCATGGAAACCAGGGTCGACCAAGCAGAGGGATGGCCATGGCCGACCTCATCCTTCACCTCTGTTGAGCGTTTGACGAAAAAAAATGAAATGGAAAGGGGAGAGAGGGTAGGGTTTGAAGAGATAAGGGTGAGAAGAGATTAGGGTTAAGGGATGAGTGCCGGGGGGGAGGGGCACGTGGGCCTCATGCGAGGACCCACTGCTCGACTTTAGATTTTTTTTATTATTTTATTATTTTTTTATTATTTTTTTATTTATCTTTTATTTTTTTTAATTCTTTTAATTCTTTTTGTTTTCTATTTAATTGTATTTTAATTGTTTTACTTTATATTTTATTTTATTATTTATTTTATTGTTATTTTTATTTAAAAAAAATTATTATCTTTTATTTAAGGTTTAAACTATTATTGTTTAAATTAGTTTAAATGTTAATTATTTAATAATAATAATATTTAAATTTAAATATATACAAGGTGATAACTAATTAACTAATTAATGTGAATAATAAAGGTGATTAATTAATTTAATTGGTTAATTAAAGTAGGGATTAATTAAGTGATTAATTAGGTACTTAAGTAGGATACCAACAATAATATTAGAATTTATGGATTAATTAAATGCATTTATTAAGGCGACTGAAACTTAGGTTAAATTTTAATCTAGATTTTTTTTTTGTTTTTTCTTTTAATAATGTTGATTAATTATATAAAAAAATCACCTTACCTAGTTTTAAAGAATTTTTTTAAAAGACTTAGACCAAGATAAGCGGGAGGGGACTTCATGCGCACTAGGAAGGTAAGTTAGAGGAATTGGCAAGTGTAGTGCGATGCTAGCATAGATACTAGGTGAGGGAGTTGGTAGTTTTCTTAGGTGAATACATCAAGATTAGAGGCTTTCGACCTTGACCTAGCCACTTCCCCTAAAGAGAGTAATGTTTGTTTATAGACAAGTAAAAAAAAAACTTACGCCTAACCCTGTTTTCAAGTTTAAGTTGTGCAAATGTGAATTGCCATAGACGCTCCCTGAAAAACTTTTGGTTGATGCAGATTCAATTATACAGGAAGGTTAGGACTCGAGGAAATCGAGGCAGAGGGGCATCGTCGCACGGACCGCCAATGCTTCCACCACCATCGTCTGAATTAGATCTCATTTTGCGCTCTTTGGAGGCCATAAATGAGACTTTAAAGGGGTGTTATCCAGCAGGGATCGAAGTGGAGACCCAACCATCTAGAATGGGTAATCCTGAAGCGTTGAGGGATTCAGGGGGAGGAATTCCACCCAAAGACATGACTAGAGAACTGCAGAAGATTAAACTTCCATATTTTGTCGGGGGTCATGCCAAGGAACATGCAGAGGCATGGTTGGAAGTCATGACAAGGTGTTTCACCTTAAGAGACTATGCGTCTACCTCAAAGGTGAAGATAGTGATTTTTCAGTTGAGAGACAGTGTCTTGAATTGGTGGGGCAACCTGGAGAGGCAGTTTGACCTTACCCCAGACACTGTCTCTTGGGAACGTTTTGAGGAAAGGTTCCGAAGGAAATATCTACCAGCTTACTACGAGGTACAACAGGTGGGAGAATTTCATGCTCTAGTACAGGGAAATAGAACCATGGAAGAGTATGAGATTAGGTTCATGGAATTGGTAAAATATGTTTCGTACATGGATAATGATCAATGATAGGTAGAATTATTTTTCTATGGGTTAAACCCTAAGATAAGGGCCATGGTGCAGATGTGGAAACCATCTTCAGTAGCGGAAGCGGTTGAAAATGCACGTTATGTGGAGGAACACATGAACATAAATGGAGGTATGAGATCAACCTTTCCACATCATCCTGGATTTGTGGGGAAGGCCCCTAGGAGCTTTTCCAGGGGAGGGAGCTCTAGGTCACCTCCATATGGTAATAGAGTTGCACCAAGGACAGTTGCCACATGTATTTCAATGGCAGGAAGTGCAACATCTCGTTCATCACCAATGACACAGGCAGGTCCATGACCATCTCAGGGAGAAAGTAGTAGGGGCAGGGGTTCTAGGGGAAGGAACTCATTATAGAGACCGTCATAGAGCAGTGCACAGATTCCATCTCGTGTTATGTGTTGGGGGTGTGGAGGACCCCATTACCAACATGACTGCCCAGAGTTACAAGCATGATTTGTGCATAGAAAAGGAAAGGCCTCGATGGGGAGAGAAAGTGGAAACCACCAGATTTATGTAGTAGTTAATAATCTCCAGGAAGAACATCAATCCACTTTGGTGGAATCGTCAGGTATGCTAAACCATTTAAATGTTAAAATTTTAATTGATTCTGGTGCTACAGATAGTTTCATTTCACCATTTGCATTAGAAAAGAGTGGGTTGGAAACCTATGAGCACGATGACTTTAAATAAGTTGAGATGGCTTCAGGGGAAAACAAGCGGTAGGACCTAGCATTGATAATTGTCTAGTAGACTTGCGGGTGTGTACTACTAGGTTGAAGGTATACGTCAATGCCCTTGGGACGTATGACCTAATCATTGGAATGGATTAGTTAGAAGCACATCGAGCTATGGTAGACTATTTTGCAAAAAGGGTGCTTTGTGTTGACGATGAAGGAAGGCCAGTAGAGATCCATGGTGTACGGAGAAAGGTGTGTCTACACTTTATCTCAACTATGAAGGTTAAGCGGTGCATGAGGCAAGGGTGTCAACTTTATGTCGTGGAAGAGTGAATGAGAGGAAAGAACCCTCCTTGGATCAGTACCCAATGTTTTCATATTTTAAGGATGTTTTTCCCAATGAGTTTTCGGGGTTACCTCCTGAGAGGCAGCTTGATTTTACTATTGAGCTAAAAACTGGTGCAGAACCAATTTCCAAGACTCTGTATCGGATGATAGCGCCAAAAATTTGTGAGTTGCAGATGCAGTTGAAAAAGCTACTCGACTTAGGGATAATAAGGCCTAGTGTCTCACCTTGGGGTGCACCAGTAATTTTTGTGAAGAAGAAGGATGGTTACTTACGACTGTGTATAGATTACAGGGACTTGAACCATGCTATAGTGAAAAATAGGTACCCAATACCACAGATAGATGATCTCTTTGATCAGATGAAAGGAGCAACAGTATTCTCAAAAATTGATTTGCGATCAGGGTATGACCAGTTAAGGATTAAGGAAGGCGATATTCCTAAAACTTCCTTTCAAACTCAGTCTGGGCATTATGAGTTCGTTGTAGTACCTTTTGGATTGACCAATTCACCAACAATATTCATGAGCCTCATGAATGGTGTATTCTGGAAATACTTAGACCACTTTGTACAAGTCTTTCTAGATGATATCCTCATCTATTTCGAGAATGAAAGAGAACATGAGGAACACTTGCGAGTGGTGTTGTCTTTCCTTAGAGAGAACAAATTGTATGGGAAGTTGTCGAAGTGTTCCTTCTTCTAGAAATAAATTCACTATTTAGGTCATATCATTTCCGGTGAAGGAATATCTGTGGACCCAGAAAAGGTAAAGGCCATTATGGAGTGGTCGGTGCCGAAAAATGCTCATGACATAAAAAGATTAATGGGGCTAGCAGGTTATTATCGGAGATTTGTGGAAGGGTTCTCTAAAATAGAGAAACCCATCACCAGTTTGTAGCACAAGGGGGTCAGGTATGAATGGACAGAAGAATGTGATAGTGCATTCATCGAGCTTAAAAGGTTACTAACTAGTGCACCAATTCTATGAGTGTCGGATATGGAAAAGGACATCACAGTCTACAAAGATGCCTCGAAGCAACAGTTTGGGGTTGTGCTAATGCAGGATGGAGGAGTGATAGCTTATGCATCAAGGAAGTTGAAGAAACTATGCTACTCATGATTTAGATTTGGCAGTTGTAATGCTAGCTATGAAACTTTGGAGGCACTATCTAATAGGGTGAAACTTTGAGCTCAAAACGAACCATCAAAGTTTAAAACAAATCTTCACTCAAAGGGATCTAAATTCCAGGAAAAGGCGATTGAGTGAGTTCATGAGTGAGTACGATTTTGGTATTTCATACATCAAGGGAAAATAGAATGTGGTCGCGGATGCCTTGAGTAGGAGGCCACGTGTGTTCTCCCTGGTACCCTTAAAAGTCAATCTGAGGGAATGTGTGTTGACATAACTCCATGGAGATAGTTGGTATTTAAAGGTCACTTCAAACCTCCAGAGTGGGAGGTAGTTAGATACAAAGTATGAAGGATATATTCTAGAAGAAGACATACTATTAAGATATCAAGGAAGGATGTACATCCCCAAAAGTGGGGATATTTGAAACATCTTACAGAAGGAATCCCATAGAGCACTTTATTGTGCGCATCCAGGTGTAAAGAAAATGTACACACACATGAGGAAGCTATTCTTTTGGGTAGGCATGAAGCATGATGTAGTCCATTTCATTGCCAAGTGCCTAGAGTATCAACAAGTGAAAGACGACCACCATCACCCGATAGGTCTCCTACAACCACATAATGTTCCTATGTCCAAGTGGGAAGTCATTTCCATGGATTTTGTTGTGGGGTTTCCACTCACATATCATAGACACAATCTTCTTGTGATAGTTGATAAGTTAACCAAGAGTGCTCATTTTATTTCAGTTAGAGACACTTACGATGTCACTTATGTGGCACTCCTATTTGTAAGTGAGTTCATCTGTTTGCACAGGATACCTAAGAATATCATTTCAGATAGGGACTCCAAATTCACATCTAGGTTTTGGACAAGTTTGTAGTCAGCGTTGGGGACTCAGTTGAACTTAAGCACAACTTATCATCTGGAAACTGATGGGAAAAATGAGAGAGTAAATCAGGCTATGGAAGACATTCTTAGGATGTATGTTATGTATAATCAAACCCATTGGGAGAAGTACCTACTTTTGGTAGAGTTTGCCTATAATAACAGTTTTCATAACTCCATCAGAATGCCACCCTACGAAGATTTGTATGGAAGGCCATGCAAAACAATGTTGAGTTGGGAGAGGTTAGAAGACTGAGTAATAGTTGGGCCAAAATTGATTCAATAGATGGAGGAACAGGTGATTCAGATTAGGCAGAGACTAAAGGAAGCACATGATAGATAGAAAAGTTATGCGGATGCACACAGGACTGATCTAAGTTATAAAGTGGGAGATTAGGTTTTCATTCATATTAGGCCTAATAAGAGTACCATTTGGTTCGGGAAGGGGAAAAAGTTGTCACCTCGATTTATAGGACCATTCAAAATCCAAGAGAAAATTGGACCCATTGCCTATCGTCTGATACTGCCACCCCACTTGCATAAAAATCATAATGTTTTTCATGTATATGTTCTATGTCATCATGTTGCTGATGAATCACATAAACTAAATTGGAAGGAATTGAAGGTATGGGACATGGGAAACCTCATGGTATAATCATTACGCATATTGGACCGTAGATTCCAACAGCTCAGGGACCGTCCAGTAGACCGAGTTAAGGTCCAGTGGAACAAGTATAGTCCAAGATATTCTACTTGGGAACATGATGAGATGTTACGACGAGATTATCCCTCACTTTTTTGACCACTTCGAGAATATGTTCTAGAAGGTTGAGTGTATGTAACACCACCTTTTTACTTAGAAAACTAGGATTACCTGAGGCCTAATCACTTTTTTATTATTATTCACAGTGAAACTATTAATGATGCACTTGAACTTTTAAGACGTACAAACATGTATGAATGTTTAAATGTTATTCAATGATGATGGATCTGATGTGATCTACTATGTGAATGTAAATTCTATGAATGTTTAGATGTTATTGATGATGATGGATATGATGCAATATATTGTGTGAATTTGAATCCTAGGAAGGTTTAAATGCTATTTGAATGATGTTGGATATGATGCAATCTATTATGTAAATGATAATTCTATGAATGGGTAACGTTAATTGAATTATGGGGATATTATGAGATCTATTTCTAACTTAAAAACTTTGATGTTAAAGTTGTTGGTACATGGATACCGAATTGAAATTATGGTTGTATGCAATTACATGATGAAAATGCATAGATATGTATGAGTTTGTGTTACAGACTAATCTGTAGGTCATTGGGCTATGAAATAGACAAGGGATAATGATAATGAAAGTGGTTGTCATGACCACTGACCGGGAAACAATATGGTATGAATCTTTGTATTTCAAATTATATTTGTTTGAATGCATTGCTATGATATATGGACCAGTACAGGATTTCAGGTGATGAGACTGCCTAAAAACTGAATAAACGATGAAGAAATTCCCAGCAACATGGTGCCACGGTATATTCCATTATAGGGTGTGGACCCTAGTCCTATTAGGAGGGGTGGATGCATTTACCACCATGTATCTTCTGAAACTTGGAGTCATGGGAGGATGGTGTTAGATCATGCTCCCCTAGACGTGTGATGATGACTGTCAGTTGCCTGCTAGGGAAGCTTGGTCAAGATAGTGACACTTCCGCTTACGGGTTCTATTTGGAGTTAGGTCAATATAGTTGATTATCCAAGATAGTCCAGTAGAGGAAGGATAGGAATGGAAGATGGAAGTAAGTTAGGGAGGAAGGATGAGTAGAAATAGTTGAGAGTGTATGGAGATTTTCCTTATGGTGGAATTTATTGTTTTTCCTTCTGAAAAGAAAATCTGTATATATGTATATTCATAATTACTTAACTAAACTACAATTGTCTAAATAAACAATTGTTGAGATAGATTATTATAATTAAGGGATTTCACAAACAATTGATTGGCTTATTATCTTTTATAAATTGAATAGTCTTGTTGATTGGATTGGATTCATACAGAATTATTATAGAGGTGATAGTTGTTGTTATTAGTACATGCACGAGACTTGTATGTACTAGCTACACATGCATTTCTTGCACATGTACACTAGTATGTATGAATTTTCTTGGCTTACTTACTGATAATGTTGGTTATTGGATATGAATGTGTGAACCATGTGTCTTTTCCCTTATATCATAAAATACTTTAACTTCAGGACAAAGTTTCTTGAAGGGTGGGTGTATGTAACAACCCTATGTATTTAATCAATTTTCATGGTTTAAATAATTGTTTAATGTATATTATTTTAATTAATTAATTAATTAATTGTCCTGGTTAAATATTTGTTGAATGTGAATTGGTTTAATTAACTAATTAATTAATTTAATGATTAGATATATTTTTAATAAAATCTAGTTTAATAAATTATTAATTATTATTTTGTATCGGAATATCAACCCATTAATGATAACGGGATAAGGTGGTTGAAACCTAATTGAGGGAGGGTAGTTGAAAGTTAAATGGAGGAAGAGGCAGTGAAGGAGGGGAAGGGAGGATAAGGCAATGGGGGAACATTACTTTGGAGAAGGATGGGCTTTGTTTGGAAACAAAAAGATTGGGTAGATTTTTCATGGAGGAGATTCTTGTAGTTTTGTTGAGGAGCCTATTGAAGGTCTATCACAGGGGGCACCGGGGTTGCTGGGGATTTTGGGTTTGGAGGGCCAGGAAACCACAAGGGTTCCTAGATCTAGGGAGTCAGAGAGGCTCTGTTCCTAGCTGGATGGGAGGAGAAGATTCAGTTTTTAGGTAGTTTCAAGCAGTCTGGAACAACAGGAAAGAAAAGGACATACTTCTCCTTCAAGAGGTATTTTTCCAGTATTAATTTTGTTAAGGATGAAAGTTATGATATGAATTTCTGTATGGAAAATGTGTAATATGTTGTGTAGTTTGTTTATGATTATTTATGATTATTGCGGAATGTAAAATTTTAGAATTTGTTGTTTAACTGATTAATTGCTAGAACTTAAACATAAATAAATTATATAAATATGTTGTAATGCAAAACGTAAATAGAAATTAGATGTTACGACATAATTTATTCATAAGGATTCTTTCTGAATACTATTTAACTTTGAAGTTTAGTAAATGATCTTACACATAGTTAAATATTACTTGAATCTAAACATCTATATGTATGTGTTCACATGCCTGGTAGAGGTTAAATTTACCCTGAAATGATTCTATTTTATTTACTTATAGACATACCCCATGTACCCATCATAACCAACATACAATAATTCTATTACTTCATTCATTAACAAATAAATATGTTCCTACAAAAAATAACACACAATAGTATTATTACTTCATTCATTTATAAATAAATGTGTTCCTACAACAGTTAACACACAGTAGTCTTATTACTTCATTCATTAACAAAATCAAACCTCCAAGGACTGATCCTATAATTCGTTTTATCCCACTTAGCCATTATCTAGAAAATACAATTCATATCATTCTACTAACATAAGTAGATTCATTCTATCAACCATAAAACAATAGGACATCCATCTAGGAATAAGAAAAAAATGTATGTTATCAACTAATTAATAAACATAAATTCAACAAGGGAAGAGTAGATTAACATATCTGAACAAGTGTTGAAGAAACAAAGGGAACAACCAAGTTCCTCCCAACCATAGAATAGAACAACCAATCTACTTTCTCCGTTCACCCCCTATCCTCACCATGAATATATGAGGGAAAACTCCAAAACTCGTCCTTAGCTATAGTCCTTCGTTAGTTTCAGAAAGAGTTTCCCCTTGCTTCACATTTAAAAATAAGTGCTCATAACAACAAGTGATATTCTTCTTTCCCCAACATACTAGGCAACATCTCGCCTCCTCCCATATGCTATATATGCAAAAACATCTTGTGCCTAGGTCTTTTCCCTCTAGTGAATTTTCGCATCTTTACAAATCCTTGATTTTCAGGGGCTCCCAATGGCCAAATTCCTGATTTTCCACTTGTAACATTCATCCCTGAGGTAGTTCCAACATGTTCCCCACTCATGGAGTCATGGTCAGCTGATTTCAACCTAGATGTTCCATTTGTCTATCAACAATAAATATAAAAAAAAAAAAATTCTTACAAGTGTCATAGTCAAAGAGTTGGTTAGGAAAATCAAATATTTTCCCAACAGTCATAATAATAAATTACAATTAATTAAATTTGAAATTTGGAATTGCCATTAATGGTAATAATTTTCCAATTTCAAATTTACCAAAAACGAAAATAGATTCCTAAGTATTTTTCAGACTTAATAATAATTTATTTTTGGGGATATTACATCCTTTCCCCCTTCAGTGCAACACTGTCCTTAGTGTTTGTTCCTTTCTCAGAACAGGGTTGGATGATATTTCTGCAAATCTCCCTCCAATTCCCAAGTGGCCTCCTTAGGACTAAAGTGCTTCCATTGAACTTTTACCTAGGCGACGGTTCTGTTCTGTAGTGTTATTTATCTCTTGTATAGAATGCGTAGAGGTTCCTCTTGGAACTCACCTTCTGGTTCCACCTGCACCATGTTCCAATCGATCATATGAGTAAGATCATGAACATAATTCTTTAACAAAGAAACATGAAATACATTATGAATTTTCAGATCTACAGGAAGTGCAAGTTGATATGCCACAGGTCCAATTCGAGCTAAGATATCAAAAGGGCCACAAAACCTGAGCACCAACCTAGAACATTTTCCTATCTTTAGTGAGCTTCTTTTGGATTTGACTTTTAAATAAACATGGTATCCCACTTGGAATTCCCGGTGTCTTCTTTTTCAGGTCTGCGTAACTTTTATGTCTGTCATGTTCTTCTTTTAAATTATGTTGTACTTTTCTTATTGTACTCTCCATTTCCTAAATCATTTATCGTCCCACCATGAGTCTGTCAACTAGGTTATCCCAGCTAATTGGAGTTGTACACTTTTTGTCATACAATACTTCGAAAGGGCTCATCTTAGCCGATGTTTGGTAACCATTGTTGTATGCAAATTCCACCAAGTACAGGTAGTCTTCCCACTTACTTGGTTTTCTCCTTACGTACATTCATAAAATATCTTCCACGATTTGGTTTGTTTATTCAGTATCCCATCCATTTGTGGATGGTAGCTTATGATGAAATTCAAGTTAGTATTTAACCCTGCAAACAATTCTTTCCAAAATGTAGATGTGAATTTTACGTCTCTATCTGAAATTACGATTTTAGGAATAACATGCAGTCTAAAAAAATTTTTCATGAATATTTCAATGATGGTAATAGATTTAAAAGTAGACTTTACAGGAATAAAGTGTGCAGAATTACTAATCTTATCAATTAATACCATAATTGAATCATTTTATTTTTGAGTTCTAGGCAAACCTATGATATAATCTAGTGATATAGTCTCCCATTTCCATTCCGGCACAGGTAGAGGCTGCAACAGGCCGGCTGGGTGCTGGTGTTCATCTTTCACTTCTTGACAATATTATCACTTAGATAAGTATTCTTCTATTTCACCCTTCATATTAGGCCAATAAAATATCTTCCTTAGTGTTGTTACCATTTTCTAGTATCCTAGATGACCAGAATAGGGTTTCTTGTGTACTTCGTCCAAAACTGTTAAGTTTAATTCATCAGAATCTGGTATATATAATTTATTCTTGAATCTTAGTATACCATTTTTATCCAAACTCAAATATGTTCTGTCTAAATTTTCTGCATTATTTCATAAATATGCGACTGTTTCAATGTAATTTTCATCATTATTACTTGCAGCCTTTATCCTTTGCTCAATGTTACTTTCAACCCTGCTAATGTTCATTTCAAACATCCCATGAATTCTTCTACTTAAATCATCTTCCACCTTGTTTTCCTTACCCTTTATGTGTCTTACCTCGAAGTCGAATTCGCTCAAGAAAGTCAGTCATCTTTCTTGCCTTGCGTTAGGTCTGGTTGAATAAACAAAAATTTCACCCCATTGTTATCGATCAACAACATAAATTTTCTTCCCATTATATAGTGTCGCCACATCTTTAATGCATGAATGACAAATGATAACTCTAAGTCGTGAGTGGCATAGTTTTGTTTGTGATTTTTTAGTTTTTGGAAATCATAACAAATAAGATTCGCTTCTTGAGTTAGGAAACCTCCCAAACCTTATTTTCTTGCATCCACACAGACTGTGAAGTCTTTATCTGGGTCTTCTACCTTTAAAATGGGTGCGGTTGTTAACAATTCCTTTAACTTATTAAAACTATCCTAACATTTTTGTGACCAATTAAATTTGGTTCCCTTCTTTTGTAAAGATGTGATAGGGTAAGCAATATTGGAGAATCCCTCTATAAATCTGTGGTAATATTCGGTGATTCCCATGAATGACCAGATGTTCACTACGTCCTTAGGTATCGGCCATTCCATGATGGCTCTTATTTTCTCTGGGTTGACTGCAATACCTTCTTCAAATATTACATGTCCTAGGTACTGTATTTTCTTTTGGTAAAAGTCACACTTGTAGAATTTAGCATATAGTTTTTTTTTTCTTAAAGTTTGTAGTACTATCCTCAGATGTTATTTTTGTTCTTCTTCTGTTTTAGAATACACTAGAATATCATCAATAAATACCAAAACAAAATTATCCAAGTAGTGACTGAAAATGTTTTTATTAAACACATAAATGTTGTTGGCGTGTTAGTGAGACCAAGTGGTATAACAAAAAATTTGTAATGTCCATATCTCATTATGAATGTTGTTTTACTTATTTCCTCACCTTTTATTCTAACTTGGTGATAACTAGATCTTAAATCCAATTTAGAAAAAAATGTTGTTTTACTTTAACTTCAACTTCCACTACAGTGGATTGGTGATCATATTGTCGTCCATGCATAGCTGCATTGATCCGATGTAAACTTATGCCCACATCTCCCACTGTAGAGGCTTCTTGTAGGTTGTGAACCATAGTCTTGGTTGCAAAAGTTAATCGTGGACAGTTCCTCCTTAAGTGAGGTTCTCCACCTTCCCAGCATTTCAACGGTTTTCTGGGGCTGTCCCCAAACTTCTTTGTTCGTAGATTAACTGGTTTACCACCTCCTTGGGTGTTCTGAAATTATTTCCTTGGAAAAATCTTTGTTTCATTTCATAAAGAGGTTGGATGATATCCCTTCTTCCCCTGGTTCATTCAGTCTTGTTTCTTGTCTTTCCAAACCTTGGTAAATTCCGATCATTGTTTGTATTGGTTGCAACACACTCGGGCCTACCTAAAAACTTCACTTAAGGACTTGGGGTTGTCGAATTTGATTCTATCCTTATAGGACTATGGTAAACAGCCTATGAATAACTGGATTTTTACTTTGTCCTCCCAGATATAAGGTACAAACCTTAATAATTCCAGGAATTTGTTTATCACGTCATCCATAGACATTTGACTGAGTCATAGTTCATAAAACTCCTTGGTTTTTCTTTCATAGTAAATTTTAGATAAATATTGTTTCTTAAATTATTTCTTAAAATCCGACCACTCCATCTATTTTTCATTTAGGACCTTGGCAAACTTCAGGTCCTTCCACCATATGCTAGCTTTTCCTTTTAGATTATATATGGCCATTCTGACCTTCATATTGCTGGAATAGTTGTAGATCTAGAAAAACGTTTTTATGTCTAGTAACCATGCTTCAACCTCCTCTCCTATCCTAGATTCCCCGTTAAAGGTGGATGGTTTGATTTTCTTAAATTCTCTCTCAATATGTTCAACCTGTTTTCTTTTTCTTCCTGTGGTTGTTTATCTTTTGCTGATGGTGTACCTTTGGAAGAGTTGTCCCCTTTTTCTCCTTCAGGACCAAAATTTTTGGAGGCCTTTTTACTGGCCTCTTATTTCTCATTATTTTCCTTCCAGGTCTTCTTTTTTACTATGCTACACATCAATACTTCCTTAATTTCCTACTGTTCTTGTTGTGCCTTTTTCAGATTCTCATTGTCTGCTTTGAAAACTTGCAGTTCCACAATGAGATTTCTCATGGTTTCCAAAACCTCTATAGGTGAACTTTCGTCACTATTCTACCTATGTTCTTGAAGAGGTCCTTGTTCAGGATTCTCCCCGAATCTGATCTCAGCTTCATTATGTGCTACCATGATCACACCAGAAATATTTTTTTTCTATTTGTAACAGTAATTGTTTTGTTAGCTTTTCATGAACCAGAAATCATGTGCTAAGAAAATAATTTTGGCCCTATTTAAGGTCCAAGTGTTGTAACCTTTTCTCTGATACCATATGTAATGTTCCTCAAATTTACCAATTAAAAAAAAAATTAATTAGGGATTCTTAGAGTTGATCATTCGTCATTCCAACCTTTCAGGCGTTCATTGACTATACTACATAACTTACACATACTATTTCTTTTCATAGGTGCAATTTACTTATATTTATTTATCTAACAACTAAGACAACCCTATTCTCAACAACAAGGTGAAATAGTAACCTAATAACTAACAATTATTTCACTTGGAAACTTAATGCTACATGTATAACACGATCGTGTATATATATATATATATATATATATATATATATATATATATATATTCCTTAGAACTTCCATTCTACCCACGCAACTCATAAGACATACCATGAACTAGTTTTTAATGTGTAAATTTAATGACCATTAGGGTAATGTATGGTCCACACAAATTTAGATGCGTGAAGTGTCCCTATTACACATAGTCATTATTAATACGACCTCAGTGCACATAGGCATTAATAATCAAATGGTTATGGCTCAAGTTGGCACACACTACTCGTTATTTATTGTTCAAACGACCCCATGGTAACCAGGTTTGGTAGAAGGGTTAACAATTCGATATGTAAGAGTTAAGAAATGTAATCAGAGGACCAAGAAACTAAACTACAACCCTAACTGGACTTCCATTTCTCTTCACCATGAATGTTGACAAGAAAATTGCAAAGATATAACTGTGACGACTTAAATAGCTCTCTCCATGACATTTATTATCTCTTGTAGCATACTCCTTCAAACCATTGCTTGACCCTTGTGCCCACTGTGATTCTTCCACCTCTCCCTAATCACATGGTCTAGGTACATATCGTAACTCTCACCATTAATCCATTAGGCAGAGAGTTTTCTCAAGGTCATTGTTCATTCCATTCACTTGCGCTATGTAACTTCAGAAATAAATCGATCTAGAATAGTTCTACAACGTTACTCTATGTGTAACCCCAATGATGAGGAGGTAACCTATTCAATGGAGGCATGAAGATGTTGCACGTCCAGTAGGGTCACTCCTTTACTAGGTAAAATCTTTTAATCCTATTACTGGATGAGAGTTTCCCTTCTCTTTAAACTCTTAGTTCTCTCTGGAATATTTTCCAAGGCATGGATATATCTATAATATCTACAGTGGTGTCGATGTGTGATTTTATTCCTTCCGTGAGGTGGTCGTTCACTTTCTAGAATCCATTATCTTGTAAATTATTATACACATGCGATTTTTCATTTATTGAATAGGGAGAAGTCTCGAAATGTATTAGGAACATGTCCCTAAGAAAAGTGCCCTCGGTCGTTTCCTTTGCTGTGCAACCTAATACTGATTTGGGAGTTTGGTAATGACATACCTATCGATGTAAAACTAGTGGTTGAACCCAACCATAGTAACCCCTAAAAAGTTCAACGCAAAGTAATCTGGTATGTTAAAGTTCTCTATCCTAACTCATAATTTCTTTCGCGAGGGTTCGTCATCAAGAAAGGACTCTGTCTTCACTGATTAAAATTAACATTTAAAGGTTATCCCCTATTAATCTCTTTGTAGATATGGTTTAATCCTTCACTTATACTCTGTTTGGTTCACCCTTGAATCTTCGAGTTACTGGCTTCTTGTATCCGACTCACTGTGGGAACCTTACATTTTCGATTTTAAATAAGTGGAGTGGTAAATCAAAACTTTGTGGTTGTGGTGAGATTTTTCTTTATTGTTGTATACAGTTTTGTTTTCATCGAGGATTACCCTATTTACCTTAGTCGTGTATGTACATGTATAGACACAAGGATTAAGATTTCCACTATATGGTACTATTCCAGAACTTAATAATTCTTAAAATAATTACCCTTTCTCTCCGTTCGAAATCTAGTAAGTCATTTATCTAATTTTACCTCGTCTGTATGAAGGAGGGATGGAGATTAGATACCAGAACTTTGTTATGTTCTTTATTATTCTTTGTCTTCGATCTTTAGTTTTCCTTTCTTATAATTGTGAGGGAAAACATCCCGTAGCAAATATTTGTGATTTGAATTCTGGTAATTTTCATGGGGCACGTTTTACTCTGTGCGTTCTTATTAATTATAGTTTGCAAATGCTTCTTATTTATTTAAATTATGGAATGTTTGGTTAAATATTTGGTTACCAACATATAATGATGGGACCCCTGTTTTCTACGAGGGTACCCATCAGGCAAACTTGGTCCACTCCTCCCCTTCATGTCTGCGGACGATTCCCTCATCGACACAAAAGGAGAACACATGCATCTAATTCCCATGTCACAAGTTAAGTGAAATCCATATTTTCAATCTGTGGTATTTCATTTCATAACAGAATTATTCTGGCAATTATTCTATATTCAATGTCTAACTTTGTTGACTTCCATCTTATACTAATCATAAAATATCATTTTTTCTTGCAGGATTTTCAATCATTCGCAGATTTCGAATCCAGGATGGCACCTTTGCACGAAAAGGTACTCGTGTTCCAAATTTGCAGCAATTCAATAATTAACCCCGAGTTCTACTGTAAAACATAGTTCTGACCTAGTAAAATCTTATCATGGAATATTTATACCAGGCTCATATAGACAACTGGTTATTTGTATTTGTACCCTTTTAGAGAAGAACATAGGGGTAAATTCCATGTTGAAGTAAGATTTCACTATTTGAGAGTTATAATTTAGAGTTGAAGACTCATTTAAGTATTGATCTGACTCTGGAATTATGGAGCATGTTTGATGTATTTACATTACCAAACCGTTACCTCTGTGTTATTATAATGAAACAAGATTGAACTATTTACTCTAATTATATAGTCTGTTTAAATGGAAAAACTCAAATTTCAAGTTATACAACAATCAATAATTATTTTTTTGCATATAAGATATTTTATAACTTTGTATCAGTAGAAATATGTATTCATATATGAAATTATATTTCATATCCTTTCTGGGTCTACTTTAATATTTATAGAAATCGAAGATCCCTTATTTATTTATATTGTTCTCCATATTCCAATCCACAGAAGTATGTATACACATATATGTTTATATGTTTCCACAATTTGTGTCTAGTACTTTCACAGTTAAATATTACTTGAATCTGATCATCTATATGTATGTACTCATATGCCTGGTAGAGGTTAAATTAACCCTGAAATGATTCTATTTTATTTACTTATAGACATGTCCCATGTACCCGCCATAACCAACACACAGTAATTCTATTACTTCATTCATTAACAAATAAATCTATTCCTACAATAGATAACACAATAGTCTTATTAATTCATTCATTTACAAATAAATATGTTCTTACAATAGTTAACACACAATAGTCTTATTGCTTCATTCATTAAAAAAATCAAACCTCCAAGGACTCATCCTATAATTCGTTTTATCCCACTTAGACATTATCTAACAAAGAAAATTCATATCATTCTACTAACATAAGTAGATTCATTTTATCACCGATAAAACAATAGGACATCCATCCAGGAATAAGAAAAAAATGTATGCTATCAACTAATTAATCAACAAAAATTCAACCAGGGAAGAGTAGATGAACATATATGAACAAGTGTTGAAACAACAAATGGAACAACCAAGTTCCTCCCAACCATAGAACATAACATCCAATCCACTTTCTCCATTCACCCCCTAGCCTGACCATGAATCCATGAGGGTGAACTCCATAAATCCTCCTTAGCTATAGTCCTTTAGTTTCAGAAAGTGTTTTTCCTTGCCTCACACTCAGAAAGAAGTTCTCATAACAACAAGTGATATTCTTCTTTCCCCAACATACTAGGAAGTGTCCTGCCTCCTCCCATATGCTATATATGCAAAAACATCTTGTTCCTAGGTCTTTTCCCTCTTGGGAATTTTCGTAGCTTTACAAATCCTTGATTTTTAGGGGATGTCAATGACCAAATTCCTAATTTTCCACTTGTAACATTCATCCCTGAGGTAGTTCCAACATGTTCCCCACTCATGGAGTCATGGCTAGTTGATTTCAACCTGGTTGTTCCATTTGTCTATCAGCAATAAATATAAAAAATATTTTAATTCTTACAAGTGTCATAGTCAAAGAGTTGGTTGGGCAAATCAAATCTTTGCCCAACAGTCATAATAATAAATTATAATTAATTAAATTCAGAATTCGTAATTTCCATAAATGGAAATAATTTTCCAATTTCAAATTTACCAAAAATGGAAATAAATTCCTAACTATTTTTCTAACTTAATAATAATTTATTTTTGGGGATATTACAAACTCTCTGTGGAAACCTTGCATTTTCAATTTTAAAGTTGTGAAGTGGTAAATCAAACCCTGTAGTTGCGGTGAGGGTTTCTTGACTGTTGTATACAATTCTATTTTAATCAAGGATTTATCCATTTACCCTAGTCGTGCATGTACATGCATAACCACAAGGTTAAGATTCCCACTATGTGGTATTATTCCAGAACTTAAGAATTCTTAAAAGATGTAACCTTACTCTTCGTTCAAAAATACGATAGTTCATCTGTCTAATTTCACCTCGTTCGGATGAAAGAAGGGATAGAGATTTAGATACCCAAAACTCTATTATGATCTTGTTATTCTTTGTAGTTTTTCTTTTCTTACAGTTATGATGGGAAAAATCTCGTAGCATTATCTGTGATCCGAATTTATGTAATTTTCGTGGGGAACATTTTATTCTGTGCATTCTTGATAATTCTGGTTTAAGAATGCTTCTTGTTTATTTCCTTCTAACATATATGGTTAACGATTTGATTACTGTAATCTAATGATGGGACCTTTGTTTTCTGCGAGGGTACCCATCAAGTAAACCTTGGTCCACTCCTCCCCTTTGGTCTATGGATGATTTCCTCGACAAAGAAGATGGAAGAACATGCATCTGTTCCCCAAATCACAAGTTAAGTGAAGTCCATCTATTACATCTGTGATATTTCTTTTTCGTTGAATTTATCCTGGTAATTATTCTATATTCAGTATCTGAATTTTGTTTACCTCTAACTTAATACTAATTATAAATTATTGGTTTTCTTACAGGCTTTAGACTTTCGCAGTCCATGGGTCCAGACAATGTCATGTGTGAAAAAGGTATTCGGGTTACGAAATTTAGTGTTAGTTCAGTCATGGGTTTCAAATGGTAGTAGATCCTTGTCCAAGGTGTTCTATTTCCAATGATTTGGATCCCAGGCTCCCGGCTGTACAAAGCATTTATTTTCTTATTATAATAAAACACACATATCTTCTCTAATTTATTAAAGAACGAGATTACTACTATACACATTGTAGCTTTTGTAATGAATATTGTAAAATAATTGCAACTTAATTTAGTTTTACTGTGGTAAGGATGAACTAAAAGGTTCTTGAGGCTTTTTTAGCACAGTCATAACACAGGACGATTCACTTTGAAAAACTGTGAGGCCCAAATGTTCAAATTGTTCCTGTGTATGGGTGTTCAATTTTTTATTGATACTAAAATTTTGTATGAGCAACAACATATACATATATGAAATCTATTTTATATTCCTTCTGTATCTACTTTCGTATTTGTAAAAATCGAATGTCCCTTAGATATTTATATAGCTGTGAATATTCCAATCCACAGAAATATGTATACACATATATGTTTATATTTTTCTATAATTATATCTAGCATTTTAATAGTCTAATGTTACTTGAATCTGAACATCTATATGTATGTCCTCACATGTCTAGTAGAGGTTAAAATAACCCAGAAATGATTCTATTTAATTTAATTTATAGGTATATCCTATGTACCTACCATAACTAACACACTGTAGCTTTCATCACATTATTCATTAACTAAAAATAATCTGCATCTATAGTAGCTAACACACATTAGCTTTATCACTTTATTGTAACGAACCTCCTCGTTACAACGACGCATCACATATAACAAGTGCAATTTTTTTTTTATAATGTGTGTGTGCACGTGTACAAGGGAAATAAACACATTCGACCTTGTGTCACCACCCGATGATGAACAAGATGCATATAATGATGAACCCAATATGACGACCTAAGACACACATCAAGTATATGCATGCATTGAACGATGATCAATTGACAAATAAATAAGACTGACTACCCGCTCGTCCTACCCTGCAATGGTTATGACCTCCAAGACACATAAGCAACGCTCAAGCCCAGGTTACCATCGATTTTAACCATTTAAGGTCTCAGGGATGGCGATTGTTCTGAGGAACATGGAGGTGTCTACATCCCGCCTGACCCAAGTAGACCAAGCACATTACAAGTTTACAACCCAATACCACATTAATTAAAAAGTAACAACCTCACCCTTAACAGGAAACATAAGCAAACGACTTCGTCACTATCCCGATTGATCATTGAGTCAAGGTAGTCATAAATGCAATCTAAGTTAATCATCTAGCACAAGCCTTATTAGCATGTCTAAATGCAATGATAAGGTACAATCTACATTAGTTTTAAGGCCATTTCATTTTGCAACTTTAAGTCATAATTCATCATCAAGGTGCCCTCTAATTCAGCATTCAAGGGACCTTATTGTGCAAGTCTGAACTTTGACTGGATCAACCTTTAACAATATAATCCATCATTAATTATAATCATAAAAATACTGAATATTTACAAGTGATCAATAACGCAATAACTAATGTGTAATCTAAAATTATAAATCGATACATAACGCAAGTTCTAAATCATTTAACACAATCATTATAAAATTAATACTAACATTATCTTAAAATGATGGCAGTAATTAAGAAGATCTTAAGAAGTGTTTTTTATCTCTTTAAAAATCAATTGTTACAAAGCCTTTCACATTCAATTAGAATATACTGGAAATATCTAGTTCTATGAAAAAGAAGCAATAGAACAGATTCATGAATATCCCTAACAACAGATAATAGAATCATATAACAACTTTGCAATTTATATCACAATAACCTTGCAATAATTTACAATTACAATACATATTATATGTTACCAAATAACCATAAAACTACAATAACCTTTACCATACATGATAACCATATTACATTTTATATTACAAAAACCTTGCAATAAGTTACAATTACCATGCATTTTATATGTTATCAATAACGATAAAACTACAACAACCTTTACCATACATGATAACCATATTACATTTTATATTCAAACCTTGCAATAAATTACAATTACCATACATTTTATATGTCATCACATAACCATAAAACTACAATAGCATTACCCTACATGATAACCATATTAAAAAAATTTCATATAAAAACTGTAACCTACGTAAGACAGGTGGTCAACATTAACATTTACCACTTATATTATATTATAATAACATTACTTTTTCAGTTTATTTTTAAGATCGTCACATTTCAATGACATTCCATAAAGTAACAAAACCTTACCTTTCAAGTGCTATCAATAACAATAAAAGTTTAGCGGCCCAAACACTATGCCAGGTAAAAGAACAACCAACAACATGAACTAACGACTGTGGGTGCATGCCAGAAATCAAAGGGCACTTACGAGCGCATGCCAAAATTGTGAATCCAGGGCAGGAAAAAAAAAAACACGAATCAAATAAGGCAACTGACAACTGGCAATTAGATCATGGCAGTGTTAGAGAAATCGTTAAGGCAAAAACGTAGGTTGTACCTCGGATTCGGGAGCCCAAAGATAGTAAGGTGAAGGTTCAAGGGTCGGGCGGTTCCTGCTGTTAGTGGAAGGTTAACAGAGGTTGCAGAGGTAATAAATAAGGCAGAGGTAGAATTTAGAAGACTGACAGACGTCACACTGTCCAAGGTTATCAAAACGGCATGGCTGAACTACAAAATCCATAGTAAAATTCCTAAATATAGCTTTACTGTGAAATACTAAGTCTGTCAAGTTATTCAATGCATAACCTCCCATTCTTGGCATATGTTCAAGTCACGAAATCTGTGAATAGAGTATCGTTCTACAGGGTTTTAACCAGAACAAAATCCTTGGAGCGAGAGCAATCCCAAAGAGTGAAATTTAAGAAGCGGAAATAATTTATTGGGATGTATTTTGGTTGTTCGCCCTTTTCAAATTTATTTTTATTATTATCTTTTTATTACTTGACCCCTAAAAAAGATAAAATCTTGACCAAATCCCTTGATACCAACCTTAGGGCAAGCTGGAAATTTCAGTGTGCTTTTAATAAAATGGTTGATAAGTAAAGGATATAACTCTAATGAAGTCATAGTGATGCGTGTTACAGACTCAATATCGCTATGAAGAAAAGACAACGACTCCTAGAAGGTTGAAAACCCGGAACCCAAAAACAATTCTCCTTTCTTTATTTAGCTTAACCTGTATTGTGCGCGTTCAAATCCAGTGTTCTTATTCATCCATAAAAGACTAAGGCCACGGTTTTTTTTTCAAAGAACACAGCCAAAAATATCAGACTTTTCCCAATCTGTCAGGATACTAAGAAACGCAGACAGGGACAAAATTAGACCCTATTCCTATAGGCACAGAGGCGAAAACTTAAGGATTTCTGACACCAACCTATCCCTATCAATAAGAGTTGAATTCGTTGTTCTCAAGTACTCGACGGCTTTAAAATAAAACAAAGTAATGACCAACAAATAACATAATGCGATCGCTGGTAACGTAGGATTAATGGAGTAACTAGTAAAACTACTATTCAAATCTCAACACAACCTTCGTCATCATAAGGATTTATATACAAAAATTTAAACCAATTGTTCTTTTATTCTTAAACAAACAAACGCGCTTGCGTACGTGTGACCGACAGTGAATGACCCGAAGATGTTGTCCCGCGCTTACGCTCCATCCAAATCCTACTTGTCGACCGTAGAGACTACACTGGTACCTCCCAGCCAATGATAGGGGTACTCTTCTTCCCCCTTAGCCCCCCCATCCACAAGGTGGACACACACACAATCCAGAGGTTACGTCTAGCTCCCAGCTTTCCTTGCAAGGCTGAGCTACCACTCCTCTCCGAGCTGGGAAATACCAACTCCCATAAGTAAATCAGTCAAGTCACTAATCCGGTAGTATAACGTTACGCTAACAGCCGATCCCTTCATCCTTCTCCTTCCTCTCTTTTATAGAGTTTTAGAACTTCCAAACTTTCCCTAAATCTCAGTTAATTTAAGTTTTAAATAAAAATCTTCAAAAATTCTCCTTCGTACAAGTGTCATTCATTCCCCACATTCCTCCAATAGTTATTTTCTTTAATTTATTAAATTGTCTTATTTCCCTCACCCACCTAGAGTTACTTCTAAATTTACTCCTAGGTGTCCCTAAATTCCTTTATAGGTTTTAAAGACTTTCCCTAAAATGAAGTTGCTAATTTAGTTCAATTTAGAAGATTCTTAATTGCAGATTCTTTACTAAGTTGACCTCCCGCTTTTTACCATAAGTTCCCCTCTTTCCCTTTTTATGTTACTTCCATCCCCTAGTTTCCTAAATTTTATAATTTCCCTCTTTCCCCTTTTAATTTGAGCTAAAAACGACAGTTGCAATTTAACCCCTTTTCCCTTTTATTATTAATTCAACATCTTTTAAAACTATCAAAAGTTAAAAATAATTAATTTCTTCTTTATATATATATTTTTTATCCACCGATTTTATTTAATTTATTACTCTCTTCATTTTACCCCAAAATTTATGAAGACCAAATTATTATGTAAGGGGTTTTTATTTTGAATTTTATTATTATAATTTTATATAGATATTTTCTCAAGGGTAGACAAAATCTTACCCCTAGCAAAGTTTTTTAGACTTAAGACTTAGATTCTGAACTGGGTGACATTTAATTAGGGGAGTTGTTTTAAAATTTCTTAAAGTGTTGATTGTCTTAGGGCCTATTAGGTTCGTTCATTTATAATCATCAACCCGACGTGCCCTTCAGAATGCACTAGGTGCTCCAAGGGTGCCACTCGCCTCATCTGTTCATTTGCGCAACATGCCCTTCAGGATGCACTACGTGCTCCAAGGGTGCCACTTGCCTCTTATGTTTCTTTCACGCGACGTGCCCTTTAGGATGCACCACATGCTCCAAGGGTGCCACTCGCTTCTTGTGTTTCTTTTTCATGACGTGCCCTTCAGGACGCACCAGGTGCTCCAAGGGTGCCACTCGCTTCTTGACTGATTGGTAGACATCAATAACCCCTGGAGTCAACACTCCACTAGGTGAAATTGTAGGAGACTAAGGGATTCTAAGGAATAAGGCCCCTGCCTTATTTCGCGCCCCTCATAATCATCGCGAGCGATTGTCACAATCTGCCCTCACGACATCATGGGTCCTCTCGAAATAGGTAATCGTTAACCTACAGTTCGATCCATGGCGTGAGTGCTAATAGGTTGTGGCAGGGCTACTATCCATACCTCTCCCTCATCCTCTCTGGTAGTCGTGTGTGACCCCTTTACTCTATATGTGAGTCTGGTCGACAAGCTATAGTCAGCCTGCATCATTAACAAATCATGTTAGAACATGTCCACATCACAACATCAAATCAAAATGTATTAATATCACAGTAAATCAATCAAACCCCAATAGCACACTCCCTGACTCGATCCGAAGTCCAAGGAGTTCCATCGATTCCTCTACATCCTCAAGGTCTAAGACCCTGCACACTCAGTAAAACCGAGTCAATATCACCTATCTATGTCAATGTAGTAAAACAACATGTCATCTACCCATGACGCATCAAAATCAAAGTCAGATGTTTTAATATCATAATAATCTGGATCACTTGCGAGCAAGTGTCCTCAAAGAATAAGTTCGCTCAGTGCGCCAGAGCGGGATGTTACATTTATGCATTAACAAAATCAAACTGTACCCACAAAAACTATCATACACAGTGGTTCTCAAATTCTATCAACAATAAAACACTAGGAAATCCATCTAGGAATAAGTAAAATGTATACTACCAACTATCTAATCAACAAAAATTCAACCAGGGAAGAGTAGATGGACATATCTGAGTAAAGTACTAAAACAACAAACGAAACAACCAAGTTACACCCAACCATAGAACAAAACAACCAATCTACTTGCTTCATGCACCCCCTAACCTGACCATGAATCCATGAGGGTGAACTCCAGAAATCCTCCTTATCTATAGTCCTTCTTTAGTTTCAAAAAAACTTCTCCTTGCCTCACACCTAGAAAGAAGTGCTCATAACATCAAGTGATATTATTTTCCCTAGCATACTAGGCAGTGTCATGCCTCCTCCCATATGTTATATATGCCAAAATCATCTTTTCCTAGGTCTTTTCCCCTTGGGAATTTTTGCATCTTTACAAATTCCTCATTTTCAGGGGCTTCCCATGGCCAAATTCCTGACTTTCCACTTATAGAATTCAACCCTGGGGTAGTTCAAACATGTTCCCCAATCATGGAGTCGTGGTCAGCTAATTTCAATATAGTTGTTCCATTTGTCTCTCAGCATTAAATATAAAAAATATTTGCTTCTTACAAGTGTCATAGTCAAAGAGTTGGTTGGGAAAATCAAATATTTTCCCAACAACCATAATAATAAATTACAATTTAACTAAATTCCAAATTCAGAATTTCCATAAATGGCAATAATTTCTGATTTCAAATTTAGCAAAAACAGAAATAAATTCCTAAGTGTTTTCAGACTTCCATAATAATTTATTTTTGGGGGATATTACATAATGATATCAATAATTTATTTATCATAACGATATCAATACATAAGATCAATTATTCCATATCAATGTACATTTTATCCATCCAAGTTAGCATATAAGAAATTAAATAAATTTAATTCAAGATTATCATTTCATCAATTAAATCCAGTCAAAATAGTGAAAGAGTTTGAGTTTTATCATCATAACACATGTCAGTAAATTTGGTCATTTTATAAACAAAATTCTCAAAAATAACAAGATCCAATCTATCAAACTATTCAAAACAAATGAGGCACTATATATAACCCATATTCAAGAAACTACAACTTGAAGTTATGGAATAAATAAGGAAACTATTTGTGCATCACAGTTGTGTCCTCCCAAGTACTGGAACTGGAACTATAATTATCCCAATTGACCTCTACATGGTCTACCAAACCATGTAAAATTTGTTGAGTGTGGTGGTCTATTATCTGGATTACTATAGAGGACTTGTCATGTGACATCTGCAAATGACTCAAATCAATAACATAAGAAGGATTTGAAATGTAATGATGAAAAATGTGAAAAACATCATGCATACTATCTAATGTTAATAGAAATGGAAGATGATAGGAAATTGTTCATGTTCTTTCATGAATTTTAAATGGTCCTACATAATCTGGTGATAACTTAGATCCTTTGTTGAATTTAATGGATCCCTTTTACGATCTAACTCATGAAAAATCCTTATATCAAAATTTGTAATTTAGATCGACTCTATTCACATCCAAATAACTATTTTGTGTATCTTGCACTTCTTTTATGATTTATTTAATCATCTACACATGTTCTTCCATTTATGGTATTACTTCTAGTCCAACTAGGAATTTATCCTTAATCCTATTTGAACTAAGAGGTATACTACATAATCTTCCATAAAAAAAATCAAATGGCGCCATCTTAATTGAGATTTGATAACTATTATTATATGCAAACTCAATAAGAGGTAAAAAATGTTCCTATCATTTATGTTGATCCATTATATGCATGTGAAACGTGTCTTCTAAAATATTATTTATTCTTTCAGTTTGTTCATTGATTTCCAAATGGTACATTGTACTATAATTAAGTTGCATCCCCATTACCTCTTGATTTTTTTTTTTAAATATCCATGTAAACATTGATCCTCTACCTAAAACTATCTTCTCTAGAATTCCATGCAATCGTAATATCTCATTAATGAACACTCTTGCAATCTCCTATGCTTGATAAGTATTCTTTATTGGAATAAAATGCACACTTTTTGTCAAAGTGTCTACTACTTGAAATATAGAATCATTTCTTCTCAACTTCATAGTTAATCCTACTAGAAAAACTGTCAAAATTGCTTCCCATTTTGACTCAAGTATTTCTTGAGATTGCAGTAATCCTATTAGATGTTTATTCTCAACCTTTACTTGTTGACACTCAACGCATCTAGCTACAATATTAAATATATTTTTTTTTATTCCATTCCAAAAGATTAAAAACTTTAGATCTGCATTAATCTTCTTTACTCCTGGATGAGCCATATAAATTTGTCTATCAACTTTTCTTAAGACAATTTTAAATTTAATCGTTTGGTAACACAAATGTTTCTGCAAAATTATAATAATCCATCGCCATCCAAGGCATATCCCTCATATTTTGGAATTTTCATCAGCTCATTTTCTAATTCTAACTAAACTTTCTTATACCATTTGTCTTCTAGTTGTAACCTTAATATATTTTCTTACAAATTTGTTTTCAATGACAAAATGGAGAAAACATGTGACCTACGACTTAAAGAAACCATCACTCTATTTATTCTTCCTTTAAACTAATATGCACTTAATAATTATGACCACCTCCTTTGTCTATCAATCAAGTTATTTTGTGTAAATATGTCTTGAAGTCCATGATAATCCATATTCAATTCAATTTTTCTTTTGAGTTTGTAATGCATCCAAATTATTAGCACATCCACTATCATTAGAAGTTCTAAATCATGTGTTACATAATTCGCTTCATGTGGTAAAAAAAAATTCTAACTGTATGCAATCACCCTACCCTTTTTGTATTAGTACTTGTTGATGTGTTTTTTTAACACCCATCAACTAAGTGATTGTGATAAATATATGAACATATGTTTCTTTGAAATGGAGACCAAATTTTTATATATTTTTTTAAATTTGGAAAGTTCCAAACATCGTTCACCTATTGATCATGAATAGCCAACAAGTTTTCAGAATTCATAATGAGTGTTGTTGTTATTCTTCATGCAAGGCCAACATGTATGGTTTTTCTTTTGAGAAAAAGAGAAGAAAATAAAAATAAAATTTATTGTGTCCATATCCTCACTGAATATCCATATGTCTCATTCTTGTCAATCATTTTACAGAACATAAAACATAGGTTATATTCCCAAGATGTGCCAATTTTCTCCCACATTTCACAATACCCCCAACACTAAGTCATTTTCCTTACTCTTCTCACCATTTTCATTACTCTCTTTACTCTCTCCACTCTCCATAGTTAGCCTCATTCTCATTATTCCATACTTAGTCATTCTCCCTTATTCTCCTTCCTATTTACTCTCCATACTTAGTTTTTTTAATCACTACCCATACTTTGTACTACCACCCATACTACATACTTAGTTTATTTTTTGAATGTAGAATGCAAAAACTAGTTATGATTTTCATATCACTCTACCCTCGCAACTCCACAACCCCACATTTCCTCAATCCTCAATTTGCAGTTCACAAACTTGAAAGTATTTTAACTAAGATTACTAACCCACATTACCCTACCTCCAGATTGACCTATTTCTAAGTAATTTTATTTTCTGATTTTATTATCTCATGAAATTATTCATTATATCCCTAGTTTTATCCATTTGCCCATCCTTCGGTATATTGTGACACATGGGAGTGACATGTACCTACCATATTGGGACACATGGCAATGAAATGGACCTATCACATTGTGACATGTGGTAGTGAAGTGAACCTACCCTTGGGTGGCACTTGGATGATACTTATTGGACACATTGATCACTGGGAAAGTGATTTGGCATGATGACTGGGTGATTCAGTGGAAACCAAAATCTATACTATGCACAAGATACACAAGGTTCCATAGTTCTTTTTTCACACAAAAATAATATGGGGATGCATTTTTCTTATAAATAATACATGAGAACTAGTCCCCAATGCATATGGGATAAATGGGGTAGACTAACAAATCAAGGGATCAAAATTCACATGCATAAATGGAGATTTGTTGAGTCACTATCTTCTCGAGGCCATAAATTTTGATCTTGATGTCCAAATTGAAAAAATGAGAGATTCTTGGGAATACAAAGATGCGAAGAACATTGTGTAATTGGTTTTCATGGATGGAATCGTGACTATCATTCTATAAAAAAAAATTAAAGCCAGTAATATTTTTCTAACTTAGAAGCTAATTATTTTTCAAAAATTATTTCTTAACATAAATTTCTAAGATTATAAATTGTCTCTGAGCCATAAATAAGGATTTTATATCCCACTCGCTTCAACAACATGAATACTATGCTTTTTTATTTTATTTCTAATCTCTTTCTCAGCCTTATAAATGGAGCCTTGTCTACATAAAAGCCACTAGGCCTATTTTCCTCAGTGCACCTCTATAATCACTCTTCTATGTCTTTTGCAAGGCCATTCCTTGTTTGTACCCAGCACACTACAACTAGTTGGTGATACAATAACAACCATATCAATAAATATCAATTATGTACAATTATTTTGAAGCTAATGACCAGATTCCAAATCTATGGGAGTTCTTTGTCCACGGTGTAGCATCTTCCCTTTGTAATATTTGCAAGGTATTATTGGTGTAACCAATGGAAATAACACATTGCAATCCAATTTGTTGTCAGGCTATCTGCACACAAGAAACTAGTTGTTAATGTAGTGGTAATTATTTTCTCTCAATGAGACAATCAATGCACCAGATACTTAGTCATTTTCACTTATTAACCTTCCTCTATACTCTACATACTTAGTAATTTTCACTACCACCCATACTCCATACTTACTTTATTTTTCAAATGTTGAATGCAGGAACCTAATATAGTTTTCAAATCACTCTACCCTCGCAAGTACACAACCCTACATTTACACAATCCTTAATTTGCAGTTCACAACCCCACAAGTATCAACACTTAGTCATTTTTACTGAGTCTTTTTCCTTTGTTTTACTGGCCCACATTACCTTACCTCCACATTTCCCTATTTCTATGTAATTCTATTTTCCAATTTTATTATTTCATTAAATTATTTATGTTATATTCCTAAGTTTTATCCCTTTTCCACTCCTTTGGCATATTGGGACACGTGTTAGTGACATGGACTTACCATATTCAAACATGTGGCAATGAGTTAGACCTATAACATTGTGATATATTGAACACTTGGATGTACCCCCAAGTGGCACTTGGATGATATTTATTGAACACATATGACTAGGCAAGTGAGTCGGAATGATGAATCTATAATGAGGTGTTAACCAAAAGATGTACTATGGCCAAGTGACAAAAGGTTCCATACTTCTCTTTCACACACAAAAAATATGGTGGTTCATTTTTCTTTTAAACAAGATATGAGAAATATTTCTCGATTCATGTGGGATAAATGGGGTGGACTAACAAATCAAGGCCTCAAAATTCACATGTATAAATCGACTATTGTTGAGTCTTTATCTTTCAGAGGCCATAACATTTGAGCCTGATGTTAAAATTCATAAAATGAGATCTTATTGGAAAGGTAGAGATGAGAATAAAACCATGCAATCAGTTTCATTTATTGGAATCATGACTATCATTCCCTAAAAATTAAATGAAATTCAAGACTATTTTCTATCTTGGAAGCTAATTATTTTTGGAAAATTGTTTCTTTAGAGAAATTTATGAGTTTCTAAAGTTGGTCAAATTTCATGGCACATATATCTAAGTTAATATCTACAAAGGGGAAAATGTCAAAGAGAATACAACTAGTAGATAAATCACGTAAATCTTGTGAGAGAGAAAAGAGAAAGAGAGACAATCTTGAGAAAAAGAAGTGTATTCATTAATTAGATAATAGTAAAAAAATGTATGATATACTCTACATGATTAAAATATTGCACCATAGTAGTGATATAGATATATCTAGACACTCACTGAAAAACTCTGGAGTGAACTTCCACATAGTCCTAGTTAATTGACCATGCAGTCATCGCTTAACTAACTAATGATTAGTGGAGTGAATAATGCATGCACATGAGTTGCAAATTCTTCGTGATGATCCCAATGGAAATGCACCCTCATGGTGACAATATTGTGGTATGCATGCAACACTTGGTGATAGTATCAATTTTTTCATGCCAGACTCTTGTCCACTAGTATAATTGATGTGTAACTAACTGAGTACCGAAGAGGATGTGGTTCCCTCATCTAGGGGGAAATATTACCATCTAGAGGAGAATATCTCTAACCAAGGGTGCCCTCAACATAGACTAGACAACCTAGGAAAATAAATACTAGGTGAGTATGTAATATCTCCAACACCCCCCTGAACACTACTAGGGTGTAAATGATGAATGGGTCCCGAAAACCAAGTCCATGTTAGGTATCCATTATAAAATGCATATAATAACGAAAAACTAAAAATAGAGGAAAGAGGGAAAAAAATATGGGAAACCCCCGCTCAAAGTACAGTGCATAAAAAATGAAGAAGGAAAGAAAGGAAGTTGCTAGGAAATTGTGTCCTTCACTCCAATATCATCGTGTTGTAAGTGGAACTTCTTCTTAGTAAATTTCTTGGTGAATATGTTTTTCGTTTGTTAAACAAATGGATAGTATTGCAAATCAATTATGTTTTCATGTACCATCTCACTAATGTAATGCATATGGATCTTGACATGTTTCATCCATTTTTGTTGCATTGAGTCTTTGTAAAACTTGAGAGTACAATGGTTATCACACAAAATGACATTTGAATGGTGGAACTGAATGCCAAGGTCAATGAGGAAGTTTTGAAGACAAATTTCTTAAATAGTGACTTTGATCACTCCTATGTACGCAACCTCTTCTAGGGATAAAGTTATTGTTTTTTTATTTTTGCTTGACCAATATATGGGACTGGAACCCAAAATAATCACATACTCAGAAGTGGACTTGCAATTTGTGATATCGCCAACCCTTTTAGATTATATGAATCCCATGAGATCAAATGCACAACTTGATGCATAGTGTATCCCATAACTAGTGGTTCCCTGAACATATTTGAGGATGTTCTTGGAAACCTTCCAGTGTAGCTCATGTGTCTCCTGCATGTACCTGGAAAATTCCCCTACTGCATATGAGAGATCTAGTAAGGTTTGGATGAGATACAAAATTCTCCCCACAAGTTGTCAATACAAGGCATTTTCCACCATTGGTGTATCCATGCCATCCTCAAGATACCCCAAACATAAAGGGTGTGGTTTCCAACTTACAGTCGGTCATGGTTAATCTAACCAAGATATACCTAGCATAATTAATCTAATATAGCTTGATTCCTGAAGAATCCTGACTGATCTCAAGAATAAGGAAAAAGTGTTGTGGACCCATGTTCTTCATAGATAACCTATCATGCAAAATTTATTTGACTGTAACAATTGATGATTCAAAACTTCCTATGATTAGTTGATCATCAACATATAAAACACGGATCAAGAAGGAGTCTCAGGTTCCTATAATGTATATGTTTGGACCTAATTTACATATAACATAATGTTGAGAAAGAAAATAAACATTCATCTTGTGATACCATGGTCTGGGCGCCTGCTTGAGGCCATAGAGTGAATTTTTCAATATGTATACTAAGAACGAGTTATGTATGAACCCATAAGGTTTCTCCATGTAAATATACATTAAGAGATACTCATGAGAGAATGAAGTATTCTTGTCCAAGTGATGAACTTCCCATCCCCTGGTTGTTTCAATGGAAAGTGATCATTTGATTGAGTCCATATTTATTACAAGAGAAAAGGTCTCATCATAATCTATACCATGGATATGTTGAAAACCTTTTGAAACCATTATTTCCTTATACCTACTCACATCTTCATCTGCTATCTTCTTCGTCCTATATACCCATCTGGATCTGACAAGGTTCTTGTCTGAACAAAGAATAACAAGATTCCAAGTTTGGTTCTCTAGAAGAGATTTGTACTCCTCCTATATAGTGACTTCAGAGAAGGAATTCCCTTCAACCTATACATAGGTCTATGGGTTAGAATATAGAACATGTAGTAATGCATGTGAATCATTGGTTCAATATATGTGGTGCATGAGGAGGATACTCAAACTACAACCTCACCCTCCTTTTATTTGCTAGATCCCCCACAAGGTGACATGCTTCTTGTAGCGTGGTTTGTTCCCACTTTCACATATATTGTTTCTCATATTCTACATGCTCATCATATTATGAATCATATTTGTATATAATATTTAAATTATGATCTAAATGAGTATATTCATTGCCGCTAACGTCTGCTGCAAGTGTATGTGTTGAGTCCTCTACATGTGGCTCCAATGGTGCATGCAAGGGACTTTCGTTAAATTGGACACTTCACTCAATAAGGATATTTTTTGTTGAGGAATAAATCAACCAGTAACCCTTGAAACCATCAGAATATCCCATGAATATGCATGCATTACTCTGTGGATCTAATAATTTCCTCTTTTTAGAGGGTATGTGAGCCCACGTGCATGATCCAAATATTTGGAAGCAGGTGATTTATGGTTTGTTGTCACTTCATGCCTCAAAGGGAGTCATGTACTTGATAGATATATGAGGATATATATTTTTTAATGTATTTAGCATAGTTAAGTTCCACAACCCAAATCTTGAAAGGCAAGGACCTTTCATGCAACATACAACTGACCATCTCTTTACACAAACTATTCTTCCTCTCGACTACTCCACTCTGATACAGAGTGTAAGGTATTGTATCCCGTAGTTATATATTGAACTTTGAAAAAATATCATGAAGATTTTGATATTCCTCTTCATTACCTATCTGGAATATTTTGATATTCCTCTTGGACTGAGTCTCTTCATGAGCTTTGAAGTCTTTAATATTCTCAAAAACTTTAGACTTCTTCCTGAGAAAATACAACAATGTGTATCGTGAGAAATCATAAATAAATGTAATCTCATACCTCTCCTTTCTTCTTGAAATATTCATAAAGGGACCCATTAGATTATTGTGTATGAGATCCAAGGGGAAGGACACCCTACAAGCCTTCCATTTCTCAAACTTCTCTTGGGGATTTTTTCCAACAATGCATTCTTGAAAAATTACTTTGGAAAAGTGTATGTTGGGAAAGCTTGTGACCATTCCATGTTAGATAAGTTTTTTCATGTATTTGAAGTTTATATGACCAAATATATTGTCCCATAATCTGCTATCATAATCAACATGCATCAGTGGTAAAGAAAAATAAAATTTCACAATAAACTTACTGAATTTATACAAATGAGACCAATGATTTAACTCACTGACAACAATCTTTGAGTTATCATGCATGGCATATATGGTTATATAATAAGGTGTGAAATCCACCCATTTTGCTATGCCAGAATGCATTATCTTATTAAAAGATAGTAGATTCCTAGAGATTTTTGGAATATATAATATATTCTCAAAACTTCCATGTTGGAACTCTACCCTCCCTTGTCCAATGACCTCCATTGGGGTATCATCCCCAACGAGGATAGGAGGAACCATGCATGTAGTAATAGAAGATAAAAAAATTGGTGTGGCTTCCATATGATAGTATGCACATGAATCCATGATTAATGCATAGAGAGGCAACAATGAATATAAATTAAAGCATGAGAATTACCTCTCTTATATCACAATTGTTCTCCTGGTTTCTTATTGGTATCCTCATGAATGTGTTCCCCAAGGTTTCTCATATGAAGTACTTTTTCTATGAGATCAACTCATTTCTTCATGCATGTTGATTCAGGATGATAGTTGCAGTTGCAACAACTTGTTTTAGACTTCCCTCTCTTTCCCTTTCCACCTTTGGAGTCAGAGGAATCATCAAAGGGTTTAGGATTGACTTCCTTATTGTGTTCAAAATACGCCTTTCCTTTTAATTTTTTCTTGGTATTCATATTTCATGTGATGCTACACTCATGAAAAGAAAGTGCATGCACATTGGGCCACTTTATTATCCCCATTTTTATGACCGTATCTTTCTCATGGATTAGGGACTCAATAAATTGATCCAATGTAGGAATTTTACATGAAGCTCCTGAAGTGAATCTCATTGTATGGAAATTTAAGAATAACAAAACATACTCCAGAGCAATATTTTCCAAAATAGAAAGGATCAACTGATTTTTTATGGATGTTATCAAATGTTCTTAGGTCTAAGGAATCATGTTCTACCTCGAGCATTTGGTCTCTAGCTTCATTCTATTTTCCAACGAAATCCTCCAACATTTTCCAAATATCATATGGTGTGGTACAAGATTCAATGGGAAACATAAACTTGGGGGGCATAGACATAAAAATAACTCTATATATATGATCCATGTGGTTGAGATACATGTTATTATCCATAGCTAAAGTTGGCTCCATGTATATAGGCATTGTAATTTTGTACAAGCCTCTACATCTTAGTTGATGCATAATTTTTATCTTACACTCGAAGTAGTTATGTGGCGTGAGAAAAATTTCAAGTGAGTACTCCATTATTTTTTACTACATATTCTTATTTTAACTTCAAATAAAATGATTATGCACTTTATCCTAGGAACAAAGATTTGATACCATGTGAAGTTTCCTAGAAGTTTATTACATAGAATCTAGCTAGTAGAGAAATCAGATAAATCTTGTTAGAGACAAAAGAGAAAGAGAGACAAGATTGAGAGAAAGAATTGTATTCACTAATGAGATAATACTAAAAATACACATCATATACTTGATATGAGTAAACTAATTTTCCATAGTAGTGATCTAAAGAGATCTAGACACTCAGAGACATACTCTGGATTGAAGTGCCACCTAGTCCTAGTTAATTGGCCATGTAGTCATGAGTTAACTAACTAATCACAAGTGGAGTGAGGAGATAATCATGCATGCACATGTGTGGGAATGATCGCATGGTAAGTGTTCCCTCATGGTGATGATATCGAGGTATGCATACAACACTTGGTGATAATAGCGAGGCTATCATGCAAGAATCCAATCCACTAGTCTAAATGAGGTGTAAATAACTCAAGACTAAAGAGTATTTTTCTCCCTCATCTAGGGTAGAATATTCTCATTTAATGGAAAACATATCTGATGAGGGGAGCCCTCCACATAGACTAGTCAAACTAGGAAAATAAATACTAGGTGAGTGTGTAATATCTTTAAAAACAAAAAATCCCTAACTCTAACCCTACATAAGCTCCAATAATATTATAAAAGAAGAAGTGAAAGGAATTCAATAGGTTAGTTTTTGTTGGCTGTCAGGATTTTTTGTGGTAGTGGAGAGTTCAAATAAAGCATATTTTTTCCTCTCTAAGATTTTGTGAATTGACCTACGTAACTTTCTTCCTCATCTTTCTTTCTTCTTGATTATTTACATAAGGTGTTCGATGTATGTTTGGAAACATGATCATCTGAGTCTGATCATCTCTTCCTCTAATTATTAAACGCATTTTTTCTTGATATTTCAAGTCGAGAGGAGAAAAATCCTTTCTTGTAAAAAGGGAAATGCATTTAATTCAATTTATCTAATTTTCATTAAGATCTTGTTAATGTTGTTTCAACCCTCTTGTTTCATACATTATTAAGCTTCTTAGATTTCATATACTATTATTAATTTCTCCCATAAATAACTATTAATGGCATTACATTAGTGATTTATTAGACTTTGAGTATAAAGCACAATATTTCAAATCTTTGTCTATCAAAATCATTTTTTACTTTAAATGATATGATCATATTAAATTCTTTAAAGACTTGTCATTTCTACTTTTCTTTCATCTTGCAATGTAATAGTGGATTTTGGGTTCACATTATTTTTAAAGGAAGACAAAATATATGTTGAAATAAGACTCCAAGCCATGTAGATACAAATATCCACACATATTTATTTCTTCTCCTTGATTGAGATGAGGTTGTTGATAAGTACATATGTATATAAGAGTTTGTACACCATTATATAAGAGTTTGAACATATATATATAATAATATGTACATATTTATATAAAAGTTTTGTTGCAATATTTGTTAAGGTTTTCTATTGCATACTTCTATGTTCAGAAGAATAGTATTCCATATATCAAGAAATAGGAGTAACACCTCTATAAAAATGTAGGAGGAATTATCCTCATGATGTTATCTTAAAGACCTTAAAACTATCTTTTAGATAAACAATACTCCACTAAATCCTTATTTCAAAGCATCCATACATATAAAATAAAATTTATCCATATCTGGTACCTTTAATATATGAGTCATTGTCAATAGTTCTTTATGTTTTTGAAATGCTTCCTCACATCTCTCCATCCACACAAATTTCATATTCTTCTTTTGTAATTTAGTAATAGGGTTTTCAATATTCAAAAAACCTTCTATAAACCTTCTATAATATGATCCCAAACCCATATAGCTACATATTTCATTTTTGTTAGTAGGAACCAACCATTCCATAATTAATTTTATCTTCTTTAGATCTGCCACAATTCCTTCTCTTAGAAATTATATATCTCAAATAATGAATACTTTATTCATAATACAAACTCTCAAAGACTTTATTCATGTCCATGCATATGATTTCAAAGATATCAATAATAAGTTTATGATCCATAGAAACTACCATTGTGTCTTCTCCCTATCATGATTCCTATGCTCTACGCCCTTCTTATATTGGTTCAGATACTTATTTTGTACCTATATCTACCATAGATTCTCTATATAGGGGAAGGTAGTTCCATCTATTCACAAATAAAAAAAATTGATACCATGTATCTCAATCGAACATTGGGAGGTGAAAATGCAAAAAAACATACCTTGAAAGAAAGTTAAAATAGGGAAGTAATGGATTGAAGGCCATTGAATGATAAAAAATGTAATATTACAAGCTTACAATGGTTCTCTTCTAAATAGATCTCATTTATAACTTGGACATTGTATTTCCCATAGGGGATGACAATCCAAGGAAGCATAGGGAATTATTATGATTTGAACGCAAGTGTTAATGTCCATGGAAGTGTGATCTCATATCCTACTCGTATTCTAAATCATGGTGTGTTATCTCCAAATGTGTCGAAAAAAGGGAAGAAGACTATGAGTAATAATCGAATGCAATATTAACAAGGAATGATAGCAACAAATGATAACAAGGAGCTCAATATGTTTGTATGGAGTTGTAGTGCAACCCATACATCATACGAAAATCACCACATTGTATTTTCTCATGTCTAATACATTATATCTCTTTTTTTTATGTGATTCACAACACCGAAGACCAACAAATCACTACGTCCATGGAACCCCTCCCCCCCCAGATATTCGTGAGAGAACACGGGGAGGACAGGATTGGTGAGATATCGATTGCTCAACAACAGGAGCAATATAATCAACAACAAGAGTATATTATAGACCCATTAAGGGAATCACATGTCACTTATAAGGAATCGAACCTGGGTGGTGATGCAGGAGCATCACCAACTCATCAAGTGAGCCAGCGCGGAAGCAGAAAGACTGTTGGACAAGCCAGCACAAATTTTGAAAACACTTTGGGGTTGTTGCGCAAGTCTTTAAATGAAGCCATTTATGATGGCGCACTTGTATATTGTAATGGACCTTGAGCGGATAGATCTTTTCCTTTGGTAGATAAGGCATTTAAGATAGTTAATGTAAAGTAGATAGAATATTTAATTCTAGATTTGATAGTTTAGAGTCCAAGAGGGAAAACGGATATAGACACCCTCATTGTATTATTGAAAAAATAATCGAAATAGGAGCAAGAAGAGAAGAGTAAGCAGAGAGCTGTGTAAAGAATACTCATGTACAGATATTGAATTAATAGAAGAAATCTTTGATTCAAATCCATGGTTATGTGTCTATTCTCTGTGTATTGATGTTACGCTCATGAATATTTGCTTCCTGTCATACATTTTCTTTTATATGCTGTGTATGTGATTTCATGGTTGAATTGAAGTCTGAGAGGTTGAGCGAATGAGTTTCAATTGTTTCTCTAATTGAGCCAGAGGATTCCTGCAAGGAGTGCAGTTGAATTGTCCGCAAGGAGTGCGTTGACAAAAGGGCTCAATTGGAGTTAACTTTTGTTCTCATTCATCCCAGGAAGGTGCAATTAGGCACAGTGTCATTCAAGGAGTGCGCAGGCCAAGGGAAAAGCCTCAGGGTTGCGAACTTGAGAAAATCTTTGAAAGACTGCTGCTGCAGGAGTGCGCAGGGTCGAAAGACTTCTACACTTAGACAAGGTTGAAGATTTTTCGCAAGGAGTGCATGCAAAGTTCTCTCTAAGGATTGAGGATCGTAAGGCATCTCAGGAGGAGTAGGCCTTCAAACTCATCGAAGGATAAGCGCAGGGGAAGCTGTTGTTGAAAGCTCAAGGAAAGCGTCGCAGGTTGAAGAGCAAGTGAACAAGTCTTCGTGGAGGAACACTTCTTCATTTCGCCATTTTCTTATGGAAGAACGAACGGACGAAATCCAGAGAGGAGATCTCACGAAGTTTTGAGGACCGTCAGATCTTCCAGAGGTGTGAGGTAGTTACAGCGTAAGTGCTGGAAGGGGTTGGAAGCTCAGAAGGGGCATATCCATCGATCTGAGTCACAAGGATCATTGGATCTACGTGCGTATCTTGTATCGGGGACTCGCAAGGTGAAGTTCCAAAAGTTCGCAACAAGAATTGCGATCTTGCGAGACGCGATATCTCGACAACCAAAGAGTAGCGTGTGGGATCGCAGGAGTAAGTGGAGGACAAGTGTCAGAGATCGAGAGATCTCGCGAACACAGAATTTCACAGGGTGAGAGCCCAAGTATTGGGTACTCCAAGTCGCGAAGACGCGAGGTTGCGAGTAGCGAAAGCGCGATAGGATCGTATCGGAGTTTCGGCATATCACGAGTCGGGAGTCGGTAAAGTAAAGGGCTTGGTATCGTGAGCAGAAAAGTTGTGATAGAGCGAAGTCCCGATAGAGGACAGGGGAAAAGACTACGAGTTGACTGGCCATCGGGTCTCGGGGATTCGAGAGCCCAGTGATTGATAGCGAACTTGCGAAGCCGCAAGTTCCGATCCTCCAAAAACAAAGAAGCAAGGGTCGCAGCCGAAGAGAACTATGGGTGCAGATTTCCCGATAGGGAAATAGAAGAACTTTGGGGTTCTTCGGGCCGAGAGAAAGAAGATCCCGTGAGAGCGTGTGGACCTTATGACCTGCAGGTAGTGAAGGGGCCACGTAGCGATCAAGTGGTATCATAGGTGGAATATATCTTTGCTTTCTGTAGCAAAGAAGAGGATTCATCATGCCACCTAGAAGAGAAAGACAATCACTTGATCCAGAGGACAGGGAGGTGAGAAGAAGAGGCAGGCCGATAGGAAATCTAGAAATGGAAAGACAGATGCGTGATCTCCAAGCGAGATTAGAAGATATGGAGGTAGCACAGAGACGCACAGCCAGTGCTGGAGATCTAAGTGACTCCGAAGGTGAAGTTGAGGCTGAACGCGAGGAGGAAGTTGTAGCCGAAAATGCATCAACTGAGCGATTGATTAAAGCTATTGCCAGAATGGGGGCAAGGGCGAAAATGGACATTCCAGTCTATGAGGGGAATCTAGATGCAGAAGAGCTACTAGATTGGATCTGATCTCTTGACACCTACTTTGATTATGAGGATATCGAAGAGGATAGGAAGGTCATACATGCTGTCACACACTTGAAGGTACATGCAGCATTATGGTGGGATGAGCTACAAGCTGAAAGACGCTACAAAGGCAAGCAAAAGATCAAAAGCTGGGATCGAATGATTGAAAAGATGAAGGCAAAGTTCATCCCAAGGGACTATCAAATCACACTGTTCAGGAGGATGCAGAACCTGAGACAGAAGCTGATGACAGTGAAAGAGTACATTGAGGAATTCTATCGACTGAACATCAGAGAAGGTCATCGGGAGAGTGATGATGAAAAGGTTTCCAGATATCTGAATGGTCTGAGATACGACATTCACGATGAATTAAGCATGGTTACCATCAGGATGGTGGAGGATGCTTATTAGATGGCTTTGAAAGCTGAGGAAAAGTTGAGCCGTAAGCAAGGTCAGTGAGGGCGAGGCAGAAGTCAACCCAAAGGCAAGGCAGTTGCCCAGGAGAAATACCAGAAGTCCAAGGAGGAATGGAAGAAACCTCAGGGTAAAGCTGAGAGTGGTGGAACCTCACAGAGAGGACAGCATACAAAACAGAGAGGAGATTATGCTAACACAAATACTTTTCCTCGTACCAGAGGTAGGGGAAGAGGAACAGGTGGAGTAATCACATGCTTCACATGTGGAAAGAATGGGCACAGGTCATTTGAGTATCCAGAGAAGAAGAAGGATAGTGGAGAAGCTCACATCACTGAAGCGCAGAGGCATGATGTTGAGACTGAAGACACAGAAGGTAGAAGGTCACTGATGATGCGTAAAGTTATCTTAACACCTGGAAAGGAGGTGGAGGACTCAGTTCAAAGGACCCGACTGTTCATAATAGCTTGCAAAACCAAGGACTGGGTATGCAAGGTTATTGTTGACAGTGGTAGCACAGATAATCTCGTTTTGACCGAGATGGTAGAGAAGTTATAGCTGGAGACAACTGATCACCCGATTCCATACAAAGTTTCATGGCTACAGAAGGGACATCAGGTGAGTGTCACTAAACAATGTTTAGTTGAATTCAAGATAGGTGAATATAATGATAAAGTCTTATGTGATGTTATTCCCATGGATGTATGTCACTTATTGTTGGGTAGACCATGGCAATATGACAGAAATGTGGTTCATGATGGGAGAATGAAAACATATACTTTGGAAAAGGATGGGGAAACATACAGGTTGCTTCCGATAAAGGATAAGGAGGTGAAGCTGGAAGTAAGCAACACAATACTTCTCATGAGTGGGAAGGAACTTCTTACCGAGATGGAGAAGAAGGAAGATCCACAATTCTTTGTGGTCAGGAAACCGAGGATTGTTCTGACTAGCATAAGAGTGGATGATTTATCAGATGAGATTCAATAACTGTTGGGAGAGTTCATTGATATCATAGTGGATGAATTACCTCATTCGTTGCCACCGATGAGGAGTGTGAGTCATCATATAGACCTCATACCAGGAGCCAGTTTACCGAACAAAGCTACGTACAGATTGACGCCGCAAGAAAATGAAGAGGTCAAAAAGCAGGTCCAGGAGTTGTTGGACAAAGGATTGGTCAGGGAAATCTTGAGTCCATGTGTTGTTCCAACAGTGCTCAGTCCGAAGAAAGACGGAGGTTGGAGGATGTGTACCAACTCAAGAGCGATCAAAAAGATAACCATCAGGTACAGGTTTCCATTACCGAGGATGGATGATCTGATGGATTGCTTGAGCGGGGCAAAGTATTTTTCTAAGATTGATCTGAAGAGCCGATACCACTAGATTCACATGAGAGAAGGCGATGAGTGGAAGACAACATTCAAGACAAACGAAGGTTTGTATGAATGGCTAGTTGTGCCGTTTGGTTTGATGAATGCACCAAGTACCTTTATGAGGTTGATGAATGAAGTCATGAGGGAATTCATTGGAAAGTTCGTCATCGTATATCTGGACGACATACTGATTTACAGTAAATCAGAGGCTGAACATCTGAAGCATTTGGCTATTGTGATGAGGAAGCTACAGCAGGAGAAGTTGTTTATTAATACGAAGAATGTTAATTTTTCAAAACCCCAACCCAGTTTCAGTCTTGCTGATTTTTCAGCCAAATTTAAATGCCAAACACAGTTTCAACACTGTTTCAGCATATGTTACAGCCTTGTGTTTCAGCATATACTCATAGCGGTGTTTCATCATATGACTCAGCATTGTGTTTCAGCATATGTTACAACACTGTGTTTCAACATATGTTACAACACTGTGTTTCAACATATGTTACAGCGGTGTTTCAACATATGACTTAGCACTGTGTTTCAACACATGTTACAGCAGTGTTTCAGCATATGACTCAGCACTGTGTTTCAGCATATACTCACAGCGGTGTTTCAGCATATGACTCAGCACTGTGTTTCATCATATACTCACAGCGGTGTTTCAGCATATAAAAAAAACTTAACAGAAATAAATTTCAGAACTAAAACATGAGGATTCTGAACATCGTTTTCAACACAGAAATAAAATATCAGCAATATGAAAAACTCAGAAAATATAGACACAAATATATTCGGTCTAACTTCGACTCTGGAAATACCCACAAGGGGAAAACTAGTGAGAGAGGGATTTGTATTATTTATGAGCTTCTGAGAAATTCTTTTACGGCATATTCATCTTCAGATATTTACACAAACTTATCTGGACATTCCTGTAGCTTTGCTCCTCGATTTCTAAACCAGAAATCCGTACAACTGTACGGTTGTCCTAGCAATTAATGTTGTACGAACTGTCATGAAATTCGTGCCAAAACTCTGCTAAGATTCAATTTCTGTGCCACTAAATGTTATTCGGCAACCTTGGAATGCATCCCAATACTCCCAGAAATTGCAGCTATTGTCTCTTTTCTTCATCTCGACCTCTCTCTTGCTCTCTCTTGTTCTCTCAACAAGAATGCTTGAGCTCCTCTTGTTCTCTCAATAAGAATGCTTCCACTTCCTCTTTCTCTTTGCATCTCACCAAAAATCCTCTTGGCCTCTCACCGAGATTTCTTCAACTACCCAAGAATGGGTGCGCCCTCTTGCCCAAGTCGACCTCATGAGGGAAGGTGAGGATTTTTCTAATCTAACGATTGAGATTAGATCAGATGGGTGGCTGAGATTTGGTGTCTCTTCACTCACCCTCACTTTAATCATAAAGTCACCTTTTAATTTTCATCTCACAAATTAAA